>WEIV01008119.1:41336-186794 GCA_013390005.1 Calyptomena viridis
CCACTAATATTACTATTATTTTTATATTATTATATTTATATTTTATTATTATTACTAAAATTTCAAACATTAAACTGTTCTTATATCAACCTATGAGTTTTGTTGCTTTTACCCTTCCAGTTCTCTTCCCTTCATGCTGCTGGTGGAGTGGAGTGAGGGAGTGGCTGTGTGGTACTGAGTTGATGGCTGGGATTAAACCAAAACAGGGAGAAGAATAGGCTTTCTAATTCTAAATAATGTCATTCTTTGGGTAACACCCAAATGTCAATTTAACTCAGCATCTTTGTGGTTCAGCCTAATAGGAGAGAATACACTAAATTGGTAATAAGCTTGCTTCAGGCAGGGAAACTCTTCTAGAAGAGTTTCATCAGAGAGCTTCCAGATGGAATAAGTAATTCCTGATTTAAAAAAAAAGCCCCAACCCTATTCTTTGCCCCTGAGCACTTGCAGCTGTGGAGGAAGCCACAGGACCAGAGTGCCCAGGGCTGTAGAGTGGCTCTTGCCAAACTTTCCAGCTCTGTCAAGGACCCTCTGGCCCCTCCAGAACCCTGTGCACGTGGGACATGCCATGGAAAAGCTGACAGGAGCACAGGGGAAATGAGGCTGACTCAGAGCCATGTCTCAGCACCACTGAGCCCTCCCTGCTGCCAGCTGGACAGACAAAGCTGGAGCTGCCAGGCTGATCTGGGCTTCTTCAGAAACAAGATTAAGTTGAGTCTTACAGTAACTAGTGCCAGCAAATGAAGTAACAACTGGCCTGTCATAGCTAAAATCCAAACTGGCAACTCCAGCTATTTCCAAAACCTATGAAAGACATGGTGGTGCTTTCCTCACCCCAGTTAAATGAGTACTTTTGTGACGGTACATTTGGAAAACCCACTCAATCCTCCACTGTTCCCCCTGCACCGTCATCATTCCCGTTTTATAAACAGACATCACATTGCGACTACACTGAGATAGCTTGCCTGTGAAGCACCACATCTTTGCATGAAACACAGCAAATATTCAGCTGGACCTTGTTAGAGTCCCTTCAGAGACTTTCACCAAGTTTGTTCTTCCAGCAGCAGCAGCAACCACAACAGGAACACTGCCAGACTACCAGCCTCTACACCTGCTAAGCAGACAATAAGAGAGCAAGAGAGGAAAAACCTTGAAGCCCTTGAAGGACAGTTCTCAAGAGGTGTCAGGATCTGGGGAAGGACTGATTAATGGAAGGGGAAATGCCTTATAGGGCACGGAGGGGCTATGGGCAAAGGAGAAATGAAAGAAGATAGACAGGAAGAAAATTAAAAATGGGAATTTTATAAATAATAAAGAAGGAAAACGAAGGGCAAGGAAGTAAATGAAAAAGAGGAGTGCAAAACTGAGAAAAAGAAGAGGGAATAAAATGTAAAGCAAAGTCACATAGACAAACTCCAGGTTAGTATTTTAATTAATTGGCCTTGGTGCATTTTTCCTGGATCATCATGCACAGGCACAGCATCACAATTTGACAGTTAATCAGCTATTTGTGGATTCCTCATAAAGCTGTATTAATATTACTACAAAGTGGTGAAACCTTCCCACAGGCTCCTGCCGGCCTTGTCCTCAACCTTTTACAGGGCTGAAAGGCAGCAGAGCTGCATCCCTTCAATATTCCTGAAGCTGCTGTTTGGTATATTCCTTTCCAAATCCCCTGCTATGCTGCAAGTGCTGCCGCGGAATGCTTCTGCTACTTGCAGAAGAGAAGGGGGAAGAACTAGAAGGGAAGGATGGGATTTGTGAGACCAAGCCAGAACTCACTTAGAAAAAGCCACAATTTTTGGAAAACCTGACACGGGGACTAATCCAGGCAATTAACCTTGAAGGGCACTTCAGTAATTGCCAATAACCAATACAGCTCCCAACACCGCAGGAACGGGCAGGGAGAGAAGCCCATTTGAAAAGGCCCAAAGTATTTTGAAGGGAAAATGAAGGCAAAGCTAACTTCAGAGGGGAGATGGTAATGCTATCTGGGTAACATCATAGAAAGCTGGAGTATGAATCCTGATCCATTGGGGGAGTGGGGGGGTCCCACAGTCCCTTTGTCTCCACAGACACGTCCGGGGTCACCTGATGTGGGTGCTGGGTGCTTTCTCTATGCAGAGAAAGCTTAAGCATCTAAGCATTGCAAAGGCTATAATACCTACCTAGCAGACTCGCTGTCTCTCTGCCTGGCTAGATGTTCCACACCAGACAGAGGTCTGCTTTCTTAGAAGTCAGAAAATGTCTGCTGCTTCTTGCACAGTTTCAGAATATATATCAAGCTATATTGTTTACATTGGCTGTTTACATTGGCTGACGTGGGGACCAAGTTCTCCTTGTCCAACCAAGGGGGACAAGGTCATATCCAGTCAGAGCCTTACTTCTACTCATGCTCAGGAGAAATGTGGCCTATAGGATATGCCACAATCCATAGTCTTGGATTCTGAAGTGCAACCTGGCAGCAGAATTAGATGCAATGGGAGAACTTTCTGGACCTTCATACTAGAGAAAGTGCTGGAATTTGAAGACCTGAGCTACATACTGATGCTACATACTGATGCCCTTCATGACTTTCAAGATTTGAACTTTGGTCCCAATATAAAAAACAATTTTACCAGTATTTCTGTAATGGAAGCAAAACCTGTTTTGGGAATTTGGGATGCTGGATACCTGAGTGTTAAATTAAATATTAACTTATACTGTTCAAACTGTTGCAATTTGGTTGAATCACCATCCCTGAAGGTATTTAAAAGACATATAGACGTGGCACTTAGGGACATGGTCTAGTGGTGGACTTGATAGTGCTGGGTAAATGGTTGGACTCAATGATCTTAAGGGTTCTTTTCCAACTTAAAAAATTCATGATTCTAGAAATATCCGTGCTAGGTTCTTGGACTTCTGCTTTTATTCTCATGGTGTCTGAGAATACATGACCTCAGTCATAACCATAAGTTTCCCTTCTACCTGTTCTTGTTGCCTTTGTGGACAGATCTCTTCCTACTCACAAGTCCAGACCACAATGACACAGATCACTGATCCTAGCCCTTTGGAGGTGTGGCACTAGATCACATCTTTTCCTAGCAACCCCTTGCAAGTCTTTAAGTAAACACAATATATGGAAGGAACAACATCCACCTCACAGAAAAGGAGGAAACAGGCAAATTTAGAGTCCGAAAATGACAGAAGACACATTTTCCTAGTTCTAATATGGAAAGAAAACTGACTCCACAGCATTTGAAAAAGTACTGGTGGAGTGGAAGTGTCACATCTAGAAGCTGTGCTGCTGTACCCTCCTCAGCTGTGTTTGTGACACAAAATTCATGTCTTACCCAATTCATCTGATGTTCAAGGAAAATTTTTATAAACATAGGTTGGCAACAGCTATGAGTAATGAACCAAGCTTGCATCAGCCGCACAGCTCACTCTTCCTGACATGCAGCTGCCATTGGAAGGGGGGCATGAGTAATAAAACATCCCTTGGAGATGTATCCGTGCACCCCTGAGAATGCTGATGCCACTCAGGGGACATCACCCTAAAGGCAGCAGAAGAAAACTCCCCCAGGCAAGAAGACTGACTCTGCAAAATGTGTTTTTAGACACTGGCAAATTTGCTTGGAACAAGTGCACCCCTATCATAGTTTATGAAATAACCTTTTAAAATTACTATCTCCTTCCATTACAGCACTGAGACAGCCTCTCAGTAACAGCTACATGGGAAAACAAAGATAAATATTACGACAAATCTTAGTTAGGGTACCAAGTGTACATGTGAATCCATAAAATCATCACACTTAGTGATTTTCTCCCATCTAAGAATACGACATGCCTGAGAAAGTGAAATAGTAATTGGATTGAACTGGATTGAATGTCTTAGTGCTACTTTATGCTATTACAATATTGATGTGATTATACAAATGGAAAGCATAAAATTGGAAGTATTAACCTGAAGTTCTTGTAAATTTAGTCCTTTCATTTTCCTGCTCCAGTGACCTTGAAAAAATACATATTTCTGTAAGTTGCATTATGGCTGAATCCTTTCCACCAAACCTGAGGTACCAAGGAGGGACTGTATCTGGGACAAAAAAGAGGAAAGATTTCCAGCACTGTGCTTAAAGATTTTGCATACAATTTCCATTAATAGAGCTAATATTTACACTCAGAATTCCAACCTCAAAGAAGTGAATTATATTCAGAGAGATAATAGTTTATAAAAAAAAAGTCAATAACCAATGAACAGCATTTAATTTTCAATGTTTTATTTAGAGAGTTATTTAAGGGGAAGAAAATAATAAGATAAGCCTCTGGCCACTGAAGATCTGAATAATTGTATAGATGTAGATGCAGTTAGTCAGCTGAACAAAACAGTACATGACACCATTTTACAGTTCAGGAACTGCTAGAAACAGAGCCATCATATGAAATAATTTTCAATAGATAACTTTCTGTTTAATAGCAAAGAAACAAACAAGAAGATCCACCAAAGGCAAATAGCCAGTCAAGAAATCTCATATTGACCACAGCTCCATGAGCCGACTGTTGCAATGAGAATTCCTAAAAAAAATTCAATTATCTATGGCATTTCAGAGAAAAATGTGGTTTCAACACTTCTTTTTACAAAAACTCACATAATTTCCTGAGTGCAAACAAGTACCAGGCTTCCTAAATTCAAAACAGTAGCATGAAAAGAAAAGAGATGAAACAGCCTGAACATGCAGCTGTAACACACTGGAAGTAACCAGTCATCAGGTATTTTTCTGTAGCAGAGCTTTAGGCATGCAATCTTGACATAAGGAAGTCTCTTAATATAAGCAAATCAGAATAAATTGCTTACACATTGCAAATCTGAAAGTCTGATAGTCTGTTCAAAGTGCCTAATTATGTGCTTGAAAATACATGTATTTGTACTACCTTAATCCCCACACTTTCCAATTTGGGTTAATGGGCATGGAAAGCTCTCTGCTCTGTCCTTTTCCATCCTCACAGGCTGTATAGTTAAAGGTCTCAAACAAATACAGATTTCACAGAAGAGTCTGATGAGTGTATCAGTAGACTTGCTTAGGTTTTATTGGAATTTATATTCCTTGTCAGGGTTAGGTTAATGGTTGGATTTGATAATCTTAAAGGTCTTTTCCAACCTAAATTATTCTATGATTCTATTTACTAGTGAATCCAACATGAAATTCGCACAGGGAAGTTTTTTTCCCATTTCCCACAGGGAAGTTTTTCCAAGACATCACTGAAGTATCACATCTCCATAATTTCATCTGTTGTTTTGGAGTAAAGGAGATGACTCTGTGGAAGAGTGGGACCAGCAGCCTATCTAGCTCTGAGGAATCTCTGTGAAAAACATTGGCCTTGATCCAGTCCCTGGTGAACAGGATTATGGTAGAGTGTGGGCAATGCAAGTAGACTTTTGAAATTTCCCACTGACATAATGTTATCCTCTCTTATTCCTTCTTGTCCTCCCTGTTTTGGGCTCAAGACAGTGCCAAGGTGTTGGATTAAAATGCTAGTTCATATCGGAACAACTCAAATATCTTCACTAATGTAGCTGACAATGAACAGGTATGAAAATATTGCCAGTTGCTGATATTGGTGACTTTTCCACATCTCTCTATGACGGGTTTCACTTTCTTCATGTACAGAATCAGACCTTTCACTTCTTAATACTATTACATCCTTGCTCTGCAGCTATAAATGCCATCTGGGCCTGGTAATCCTTTCTTGCATGTGTCTGGCATCCCCTTACAAATCTGCGTTTTTCAGATAGAAACAATCTATAGTAGTACTGGTCATCTGCACTCTAATACATGTCAGCTGATTCCTGTTTGTTTAATAAAGACTTTGTATTTGGAAACCACTGGCAGTAATTCAACAGTGAAGGACTGTGGATTTAAGTATTATGGATTTACATAAGTGGACAGAAAACCAGTCTGGTTCATACTTAAATGATTCTGTTGAGTCCTGCCAGTTGAGCCAAGGGGAAACTTCGCTTTGTAACTTCCCAGCTTAGCCTGTATCATATTCCCTCCTGGGCAAAAAAGAGCAGAAACAGAAATACATTTATTTTCATTAAACTTTACTACTGAAAACAAGGCATCTGAATAATAAACTGGATGAAGTTGAACAATTTTAGTCAAATGCAATGGTGTACTTAATTTGTTACTGACAGCTGCAGTTTTGGCACGGTAATAGTTACTTTCTTAGCTTTTGGTTTAAGATCACTTTAACAAACGTCTCCTTTCCCCATATCTATTATTACTCTTTTTTAACTGCAGAGCCTGAAAAAAGATAGAGAAAATGAAACATCAGAGCAAGTATGGAAGCATCATCAGGTCCTGAAACAAAATAACCTGATTTCACGTTTAGGTTAGACCAGCATTAAAACATCACATCCCTTTAGAATTGGCACAGCTGCCCAGCTTAGGGGAGCCATTCTGCACTGTCAGGAGCCTCTTTCCCTATCTCTGCATCTTCTGCACCACCATAAGTGCTTGCACAATGCATGCTAAGAATACAGCTCTGAAAAGGCAGCTAAAACCCAGAATGACAGGATGGCTATGAGGCAGCAGGTGAGAGAGTGAGAGAAAAGAAAACTATGTGCATAAATAAAGTTGTCCCACGTATCAGGGCCTCTATAAAAAAAACAAAGGTGCTAAAATTCAGATGCTATAGAAATCCTGAAGAATATACATGTGTGTGAGTGGATGCTGCATGAGGACAGCTGTGCAGCAGCCCAGCTATGGGATGTACAGGTAACTGTCACAGCAAGAGGACTAGTTAGCTGGCAACTGCCCCTCCAGCTGTAGCTCTGCTAGATGTGCACAAATTTGTTAATACTCTTAGGAGGCCTACGAGAAAGATGGGGATAGACATTTTAATAGGGCCTGTAGTGAGATGAAAAGAGGCAATGGTTTTAAACTAACAGAAAGACAATTTAGAGTAGATATAGGGAAATTTTGTTTACAATGAGGGTGGTAAAACACTCAAACAGGTTGTCCAGAGAGGTGCTAAATACTTTACCACTGGGGAAAACCAAAGTCAGGCTGTGTGAGGCTCTGAGCATCTAGTTGAAGATGTCCCTCTTCATTGCAGAGGGGTTAAAATAGATGACCTTTAAAAGTCCCTTCCAACCCACACCATTCTATGATTCTGTGATGAGCACTCATACTTACAGCCACAGAATCACAGCAGTGTTGAGATTGGAAGGAATCTCTCAATTTGTATAGTCCAGCTCCCTGCTCTGAACAGAGTCAGCCAGAGCTAGCTGCCCAGGACTGTGGTCAGTCAGGTTTTGAATATCTCTAAAGATGGAGACTCCACAACCTCTCTAGGCAACCTCTTTGAGTATTCATCACCCTTACAGTAAAAAGATGTTTAGTATGGGTAAGCAGACTTTTTCAGAAGAGTCTAACTCTGTCTTCTTTACACTCTTCCTTCTTGTATTAATAAGATCCCTCCCTGGACTTAAAAAACACACAAAAATATCATCACAGTGCATGGTCACGCATTACCTAGGAATCTGAAAAGAGCTAAAGTCACGTGCTATGTAGTGTGCATGTGGCCGACCTGCTCCAAGAGAAGCTTAGCCCAAAGTAGCACAGACACAAGACAGATTGTGCCACTTGAGCTATGGTTCAGGGACTACTCTCTTGACATCTTTGCTTTAACATGACAGACACAAATATCAGGCACACACCATGTAGTTGTTAGATTACTCCCTGGTGATTCTGTGCTCTGACTACTTTTCTCTAAGTCTTACTGCTGTAAAGAGGAGGCCAATAATGGAGGGGTTACAAAATAGTGTTGGGCTAGGAGCTCAGGATCAGTCCCTCATCTTTTAATTAGCAGTATGGAGCAACCGAATTTTCTAAAGGTCTGGTATTTTTGCCCAGGATAACTTGTCAAGCCATCTTCTCTTTGATAAAGTACTCTGAGAAGAGTTGCAATTGCTCTGCTGAAGTTGGGAACTGACATCTCATATTGCCTGAAGTCTTCTCAGGCAGAGAGGCAATTTGGATCCCAGGGAGATGAAGGCACCTCGCATTTCCTTTTGGCTTCCCTTCCTTTCTTCAAAGACAGTCAAATATTGCATTTAAGCAGAATGGTGATGACCACTAGAGAAGCATATGAAGCAATGCAGTATTAACATGGAAGGAGTTCACAGACTCTGTACAATCAGTGGGAAGGCAAAGGCATTGAATTTATGTAGCACATACGACATTATGTGGAGACACGAAGGTCTCTAGGGGATTCCACGTTTCGCCACTGACACTCTAACTGTGCAGTTCTGTTGAGCTGCCCGACTCACTCTCCTTTCCTCCTGGCTCTCCTGACCTCAGAGCATTAACATGGAAGTCTGGTTGGTACAGCAGTACCTCAGCTAAGCAGGAAGGATGTAATTGTAAACAATTGCAGTCCACTGAAATATATACATCAAACCCCATTGAAGTTGGTGAGTTTCTACAATGAATGCCAGCTGCAGCCTCCTTCCCTTGCTGGTTTTACAATGCTCAACTCGTCAAATTTAGGGGCAGTATATACAACCTGTTCCATTCTTACAGATAGCTGTGGGATCACAGTGGGATCTCTGATAATGCCACGCTTTTTTCCTGGATCGAATTCTTGAGGGATTGACGGGACAGAAAAGATAGGAAACAGCACAAAATAGCTTTTTGCCTCACAGAACAGATCATGAGAATTTAAAATAAAATGTCCTGAGAAGGATTTACCAAACAACCCCTGGCTACAAGACTTCCTCTCCTGCAGCTGGTTTCAATAATAAAGCCTTAGTGCCTATTGTTTTGTTCCTTACTTACAAACAATTCCAAATGGTTGGTTTAATTATGCTGAGTATAAAGCTGCAAAGTCTCTGGACAGAATTGCTTCTGACAGCAATAGCAGTTGCAAGGACCCAGTCTCACAGACCTCCAGAATTTAAACTGTCTGCAAAGAGTGGTTTGTGCATCCCCTAGGTTCTTCTTGCTGGTATGAAAACGGACAAAATGATGCTAACTTTGCAATACCTTTCATCCTAAAGAAGATAAAATTTTGAAAACCTTCCAGAAATCCAAAGAATGGGAGCTTCTTTCTGCTACTTCATATAAAGTATATTTGCTTTTAATTGCTTGTTTTAATTTCAAAACAAAACAAACAACTCTACAACTAACTTATACCCTAAGATAAAAAAAAAAAATAAGGGAGGGTTGTGGATAAATCCTGAACTATTATCCTAAGACAAACCAAACAAACATGATACAGAGAGAACAGGCAAGATAAAAGAGAATCCATTAAAATTTCAAAGCAGTATGGAACCACTCGTGACTTAAGATTTGATCCATGTCATGACAATGTAGTGCCAAAGTAGCTCCAATGATACCAACAGAATTACTCTGGCTTTGTACCAGCATGACTGGATTCATAATCTGTCACTGAAAGCATTTGTATTGAAGCCACCACTGCAGTTGCCATACTCCTCAGGTGTATAGATGTTCTAAAACTGTTCAGCAAGTGGTAGTTATATCCAGCATATGGCGATAGTAAAAGGTACTAGCCAAAATGCTACAGGCCAAATCTTAAACTGATGTAACTCTTCCACTTATTGACTGACTTAAGATGTGCATTCAACTCTCTGTGTGTTGCTGTGTATCAGTTAGGACAAGACAGGTCTGTAGAGTGATCTCATCTCCTTGCTGAGGTACTAAACAACATAGTGAGAGAGGTCAAAAATCAAATGCAAGGTCACTGAAGACTCAGACTTGGGACTGTGAATATCCCAGTGGAATCCTGTCCTCTCTCATGTGACCGAGGCTAGCCTAAGGTAAAGACCACATTTTGCTCAGTGACCTTATGGGATTTCTTTCAGCTGAAGCCTGGGCTTGACTAAGAGGGTCCTTTCCCTTCTGGTGAGGCCCCTGTATCCCTCAGACAAGAAATTGACTGAATTCCAGTCCATAAAAGCCTTAATGTATGAGAGATTTGGAACTCATGCAAAATTTATAAATTTTCTCTCTGCAGTAAAGGAGCCCTGGTCCAGGCTGCTGTTGTGGAAAAGTGGTGGGGGGTGGAAGTGAAATGAGATGTCAAAGGGGATGAAGTGCAGGGTAAAATAGAGGGGAGGGAACTGTAGGAAGTCAGAGCTCTGTTTTCTGCATCACAGTAGGAAGAAATAAACCCACTATTTGCCTTTTTTAAATATGCATAACAGACATGGCCTACCAGTAGTATACCAACTTTCAGAAATTTCTAGGCAGCCTAGAAAGAGTCAGACTCTCCAGCTACTGCCTGAAGAATGCTCAGTATCTTCATCTCATTATTTTTCCTCAAAAAAACCCATTCAAATTCAAACATGGGATAAATTCCATGTAATTTGTTAGCTCTTCATTCTATATAGTCCAGTTTGGCTGTGTTAAGCCAGCCATGGTCATTCATTCCATAAGATGGACTCACTTTGGTGACAGCTGCATTGTTCTCATGGTCCCAATGTCACCCATTTGCCTCCTCACTTTCTACTGTAGCTAAAATCTGAGTTCACATTTTACTTTTCTTCTAACTTCTTTTTTTTTTTTTCCAGCACTGTGTCATGGTTTGACTCTGGCTAANTCACCTGACACCAAGTGTCTCTGGAAAACCTTTTACCTCTGCTGTCCCAAACAGCTTCAGCCAAAAGCAGGAAGAAACAGGGTTGCATGGCTGGTGCCCACCACTCGCAGTGGATAGAGGCTGTCATGGCTTAGGCATCATATTCTCAATTTAATGTTCTCTCTGAAACACTTCAGACCATGTACTGTTCGAGCACTCCCTCCATCCCCTCCCCCTGCATCTGGATGGAAAAGGGAATTGGAGGCATGAAAGGTAAAGATCATGAACAATTTACTGGAAACTGCAATGAAATAAGAAAACAAACAGTAACAGCAATAATAATAATGACAGAGTGTACAAGAAACAAATGGTTCACATTGAGTGCTCACCCTGACAATACTCACCTCTCCCTCTGGCACCATCCCTAGAAAGTGACCTGAGGTGGTATAGAATAACCCCTGAGCCCTAGCCCCTCGTGATTACTGCAAAAATTAACCCTGTCCTGGCCAGAACCAGGACATAATGGCATGACACTCCTCTGTCAGCTGACACTGTCTTTGCACTTTGTGTTTGTCCACTAATATCCACACGCTGATAGTACAGGACAAGATATTCCTGCTATAGAGAAGGGCCAAAATCTCCCAGCCACATTAGCAGAACATGAAGTAATTTTACATTAACATAAAACCTAGAAAATGGTCTCCATTCCTTTCTATCCAATTCAGTGATATTGGCACAATTTAGTCTAAAAAATGCACAAATAATGTCACAAAGTAGTCCTCATAAACAGACAAATGTGATCTGTAAAAAATATATTAGCTGATGTATGAAGGTAAAAGTTACAAGTCATCTTGCACTACAGCATCGTGCATTTAAGTTTGTAAATTAAATGAATTGTCTAAATAGTTTTGATATACAAATCCCTAAACAAAACAAGCTTCACAGCAGAAAAGAGAGAAAAAATTAATGGGAGTTATTAGCAATTTATTTCTCATGAGTGAACTCCCTACTAGTTCCTCAGTCATTTTATATAAAACAATATAAGGAAATGAGAAAAGTACAGTCTGCTGTAGGAAATACTTTCTGGAATAAATATGGCTTTAAAAGTTAAAATAAAGAAGATTCTTCTGAAGCCAAAGGGAAATTTTAATGTCCCCGACACGACTATAACTGATGACAAAGAACAGTAATTCTCCTGCTTGTGCAATCTGTCCTACCCAGTGCTCTTGGCCTAAGGAACGATGTGGGATATATCATGTCAAAAATTCAGTAACATTATATTCTGAAATTAAAGGAAAATTTGGCAAAAGAAAATATCTTGTAATTTTTTCTTCAAATTTTTTCTTCATTGGAATAAGAAAAGACAACAGAATAGTGACCAGCTGGTGAATAAAGTGGCCTATAGCTTCTCGTATGGCAAAATCATCAGAGAAATTCAATGTCAAAGCCTTGCTCCATGCAGGATGTCATCAATCCAAGTTTCTAAGGGAAGGGAAAACCTTTGCTACTGAGACAGATATTAAACCTGCCTAGAATCTGAAATATATGTCCCATATTAGAACAGTCATTTGTGCTCTTCAGAAGAATTGTCTCCTACAGTAGCTCTTAGATGAAGCCAGGACAATTGAAAATGTTTATAGAAGACAGATACGTTTGAAATCTTGATCTATAAGAGCTTGATAAATCAAAAAAACTTTCAGAATCCACTCAGAAGATGAAACTCCTGGTGAACTACGGCAAGACACGAAAAAGATATTTTAGTAATAATAGAATATAGAGGTTTCAGATCTGTAAATCATCTCAAGGGTTCTCATTTCTCTTGGAAGGACTCTGGAGACAATGGAGCTTGACCTTGTTGCAGAAGGGTTTCCTGTAAGCTGTTTAGACCTGCTCTCGTGGCTTAGGCAAATGCAACATGCCTGTGTCCTTTCGTCTCTCACTGCACAAATGATCTTCCATGGCCAAAATGTCCTTGGCATGGTCGAGGTTGCATATGGGCCCACAGACAACACTGAATAAAGCAACTGAAGAAACAACTTATGACAGAGATTGTCCCACTTGCAGGACCATAAGTGAAAACATGGAACAAAGACAACTTTTCACACCCCTCCCTTTTATCTATATTATAGAAAATCCTGAATTATCTCTTAGCAATAAAGATTCTGAAACTCATGGATGAATGGATTTGATTCTACCAACATAGAGTACTAGTATGCATGTAAATTGGAGTTAATTATAAGATGTTCCATCTTTCAGTATAATTCATATTTTGGGAGGCCCAAAAAATTATTTCATAGAAAGTAAAGGTGCCTTTCTTTTAATAACAAAATTTAAGTTAGGCATTTGGAAAAATGAGAATTCTTATATGTGTAGTTATTCTCTACTGACTATCAAATTTTAGAGTATTATTAACTGAAATAGATAAAATAAGCATAATTTAGATCACATCATGCCAGTAATGGCTCATAAACATTTCTGCAGGCCTCAGTTTTATCCTAGAAACAGAGCAAGTGCTGCACTGGCAGAAGCCAGAAGTGCCTCCTGACTGCAGGTCTGGTTCTGATTGTAGCACATGCCTGAAATGTGAAGGGAAGCCTATAGTGACACTATGCCACACAGGAAGGAGGGGAAGAATGTCTCTGGTCTCCTGAATTTCTGGACGTGATAATTTCTACAATCACCCTACTTAGAATAAATTTGGGAGTGCCCTCTCTCCTTTCCCCCATTTTGAAAAAAAACCACAAATAACTACAAAAGGCAGCCACATGTAAAATACCACAGAATATGCTTACTGACATTTATATTAGTATGTATGTATTATGTATGCTTTCAAAATTCAAACCAAAGCTTATTTGTTTAAAATGAATGTTACTAATTTTATATTAACCATTTATTTTTTTCACATTGCATGTTTTTTTTCTGTTTCAAAAATATTTGCTGCCTTTCTACAAAAATGGGCTCCTTCAATTCTATTTTATTATATACTTTTTGTTCTTGTTTCTAGCTGTTCTATGTGACTTTTGACTATATAGCATCCTCTGTATCTTGCTGTTCTATTCTTCCCAGGAATATAAATGCCAGCTTTATTAAATCTGCTGTGACACCAATCCTACACAGAAGTATTTGGGGTCATAGTCAGATCTCATTGATGCCAATGGGAAAATAATAGTCCCCTAAATGAATCAATGTTGGCCAGGCAATAGGCTTGTCATGTCAGTGAGAAAGCTATTGCCCAGCTGTTAAATTTAGAATATTTATACAGAAAGAATTCTAACCATTTTCCAGGTAACTTATTTTTTCCCCAGTCCTGTCTCCTGCCTTGCACTCCTGCAGTTTGCCACTTCTCATTGCAAGCCCTTGTGTGATTCTGAAGAGGCTAAATCAGGTTGTCTACATGTGGTCAGGTCCAAATCCTTACAAAAGAAACCAACCAGACAAATCTCACTGTCTTGACAGGTTATAGGAAGAACAGGCATGTGCTGACTCAGTTTCAGCAGCCAAAAATCCCACCAACCCCTTTACTTGTATCCTGCTTTCTGAGGACCTGACTGATGTATGAATATAAACTAAGGAAGAGAAGCTTATCCAAACTGCTCCACTATTTAAAATATAGGTTAAAATTTGAATGAGAATGCTTGATTTGACTTGTCATCCAATGACTTATTTACATCTATAGATGTAATTAGTGTATTTTCCTACTGGCTATTTAACCTATGAATACATTTATCATTGTTTCGGCTCACACGACAACACAACATGAGCATCTGCAGCCTAGTATGGACAGCTTATTACTGCAGCCATTTGTTTTTTTCTATGTATTATTCTGTTTCTAATCCATGACAAGAATTCATGTATCACTCTGTGGTTTCTAAGTTTACTCAAACTCTTGAAAAAAACATTTATCAAAGCTTTTCAGAAGAACAGACCAGTTGTTCTTCTTTCCATGCTAGCTTGAAGGTACTTTTAAAGAACACTAATACACATGATTTTTAGCAGCTGGCTGTATTCTTGTTTTCATTTTACCACCCACACTACTCAGCAAAGTTTTTGCGAGCTGTGCTTTCTCTAGATGGAAAGCAGATGCTGTGGATTCCAGGTGGATGATGGTGCAGGAGGACCTGAGAGCATACATCACAATGGGCTTACCTGTTCATCAGAGAAGGTTATTTTTCATTGTGTCCCTAAGCTTAGTAAAATCCTTCCATATAGCAGAGGTGAAATGAGAACCCCATGGGCTCCAGCTCAGATATTTGGTAAAAATCATTGCAACCATGCATCTTTTTTTTTTGTTCGTGAGAAATTTCCCATTTTCCTATTGTAGAACATAGACGCTACTATGAAGAAATTCTTTCCAAGCAGACATAAGCCCATCTTTTTCCACATCTTGCTCCCTTCCAAGGTTGCTTTGGGCCCATGTGCTTGAGCAGGGTGATATACAAAGACATCAAATCAAAAGGAGGCAGCAGGATACTGCAGTGAGTATGAAGTGCCTTCCCAGCCTTATCCCTGTCTCCCTGACATGGAATATGCCAAGTGAAGGCTGGGAAATGGGTACAAAACCCTTCTTGACACTACAAAATACTAGGCAATGTTCAGGCCCCTCTCTGAGACTGCTGCTGACCCAGAATTTTCTCCCCATTTTCTTTACTACCCTATCTGTCAGAAACCCTGTGCTGTTTCTTGAATCACAGCCCGGGCCACCTCTCTGGTAGACATGAGCACACTGCTCTCTGCTGATGTGAGTTATAAAATATTTGTTCTGATGCAGTTACACAACGGTAATGCAATTGTGCTGGAAATTGAATAACTGAATTAGCTGAGCTAGTACAGTTTTCCTTCCTTGGGCACAGCATCACGCCAAGGAAAAACCCAGTCCCTGGAGCATGGCCGTTCACATTGATGTGCAGAAGACTACGGAGATGAATAGTAAGCTGTTTTGTTCGTAGCTCACCACTGCTTTGCACGACAGGGACCCAGTCTGTGGCCCAGCATTCTAAGTGCCCTGGAAGTGCTGCTGTAATTATGCAACAACAACTACTAATGCTAGCAGGCCAAATAAAATTAATTTTAAGCTCTGATTTTATACAGTGTTATGCTACATCTATTCTAAACAGGATTTAAAAAAACCTAAATTCGTACCATTCTACTAAAATCAGTTAAACAGTGCTCAATTATCTTTGGAATACACAGGCAGGAGTCTGTGCAGACAGGGATGAACAAACAAAAACTCTCCTGCTAGAGAAGAGGGCATCCCGTGTCAAGGATGAACAGTGCCAATGCTCCAAAAAGTAGTGGCACTTCACCTCTGAAATACTGCAGGGCCACTCACAGGTGCATGAACACAGCGAGGTTTTACCTCGACAAACTGACTGCATGACAGCCTCTTCAAGGAAGGCTAAATTTTGTCTGAATACTAATGCTGGCATTGTGTTGACTTTACAATGCAGAGTTCTCTCACCGTCACTGTCGCCTCAACCGCCATACAAATTTCCTTCACTGCTGCTGTGGCCTCACATTCCAAAACTCTTGCTTGCAGGAAATTATATGCATTTCAACACTGGCAACAAGCAAGGTCTGACAAATATTCTTCTGCAATGGGATTTGAAATCTGGGCTTTGACTGCTTTCATCTCCAGATGATATCCTCTCATAAGCTTTTTCACAGGAAGCTTTAAAATTGTGTGTCCCCTTTGCAAAGACACAAAAAGAATCACTGAAGGGTGTGAAATTTCAATTAATATTGGCTCTCAAAAGTTAAACCAACTGAAGAAAGAAATTCAGTATATATACATATTTTCAAAAGGATGAAGACAGGAAAAACCTTCTGAAAAGTATTTTGAAAGTGGAAGAAAACTTCCCATCTTCTCAATTACATGAATGAAAATCCAAGAGTGTTAGAGTTGTTACTTTGGGTTGTACAGGTAGTATGAAAAGATAATTACACAGAATAAATAGAAGCCCTGTCTTTATTATGCACTTGTGAGAATTTTCCTCACACAACCAAATCGAAATTCAGATTTAAGAAATAATCCTTTTTGCCACAGATTATCTTTGTCAGTGCTCTATGAATACTAAAAACCCTTAGAGGGAGAACTGTTATTTACCAAAGTGGGGATGGAATGCAGATGAAATATGTTGTGTTTTGCCAATCCCAGGCTGAGAAAAATTCCTTTTAGGGTCATAGGGCAAGTTTCAGCAGTTTTCAGACATACTGCAAAACTACAAGACCTTAGCAGAAGGGAGATGCAGCTTACTCCATCCTGGCCATCTCCTCTGCAGTTCCTGTAATTCAGAACCAATTCTAAGCAACAGAATAAAATTTAGCTCTATGATGTAAGTAGAAATTATTCCTATCCTTCAGACTCTTTCTGCCATAACTCTGTGCCATTATGCCTATAAAGACCCAAGGCCATTTCATCAGGGAATAAGCTGTGCCTGAACTGCTCCTGAGGCACCAGTACTGCACCACGCTTACCTTTTGACTTCTTTTTATACTTCAGCTATTATCTGTGTGTGTAACAACCAATTTCCATTTTCTATTTTGTATGAACCTCATAGTTTTGGTGTTCTACTTATCCTACTGCATCACACACGCCTCTATCCAGGTTCTGGTGGTCAGAAAACACATGAAAATACCAAATGGTAAAAGGCTTCATTTTAACTGCCTATCCCATGGTGGATCTGGATTTCTTTCCTCCAACCACACTGACTTTCACATGCATGTTGGAGCACAGTACTTGTAAACCTGGTACCTGTCTGCCGTTTCGGTTAAAATCAGCCAGCATTTTAAAAAATTACTGGGGAAAAGAGTGACCAGAAGACAAGGCAACACACTTGTATGAGCCGTGTATCCTTTGGAAACAAGGAAATGAAATTGGTAATTGGATTCTGTAATAATAGACTTTGTGGAAGTGTTTCTGAATTAACCCAAAGAATTAATATTTGTGGAAACAGGGAAGGGAAAATTCATGATCCCATTTATTTTTCCTTCCCAAGTCTTCTCTCTTTACTGTAGTTCATTTCATCTTCAGGCAGGCATATATTTTAACCTGAGCTATTCCAGGAAATTCTGTAGATGTTTTGGAGTTGCTGCAGATTTTCACCAAGGTAACTAAACGCAGAAGATATATAAATATGTATTTTTTCTTACTATTTTACTTGTTTTTCAGCTCTGTGCCCACCCCTTCAATTCTTTACATCTGCATTCCTGCATCAAGTCTCCACTTCAGAGGCATATTCCCCAAAGTCCCAGTTCCTTGAAACACAGTATTTTCTTTAAAAGGCAGAAATTACTTTGTGGTCTGACGCTTGAATACCTGAAGGATTTATACTGAACTTACCGTGTGAATGTTGACAGAATCAGCAGGAGACAAATAGAAGCTTTACTCTTCTAAACAGGGTCGTGGAAATGCCACTGTATTTATAACAGGATGTATAAATCCCCAGATCCCTCTGTTCATTGTTCTGCAAGAACTTGCTTAAACAAAACTCAACAAAAACCACTGTGCAGCAGTTCTGTTAGATTACACCTACAACATAGGAATAAATGACTATGAGAGTCACAGCCTTTTTCCAGAGTTCCTTGTTTTCCACCATACTGATTTATACTGAATGCAGAAGATGACTTATCATACACACGTGTATTATTAATGTTATTAGAGATAATATATGGCAAATTGTGCAATGATCAGTCACTGGACATTGGTTGACAGAATAGCAAAAGCCACTACTTGTGAATACCTTCTGTGTTTGATTTGTCACTGGCAGAGAACCTAGCAGTGAGATTATCACTGTGTAACCATGCTCTACTTTACTAAAATACCGTGGTCTCATCTTCATTTGGACTGCATGTGGACAGAAGAGGTAAAACAGCCACATCCAACTCCATTCTTCAGTAAAAAAAAAAACACAGGATGAAAGACTCCAGAAAACTACAGAGTAAGGATGGTGAGAGAGTAGGAAAACAGGAACAAGTGACTAAACAACTAAGATTAGATTAGGGTAGATTTGTACCTCATTCTGACCCACTTCTCCTTACAAAACAGGATGAATTACTTCAGACGTGTTAAATTATATGTGTGCACACTCTGTCCTGCTGCATGCTTTCCTCAATCTTTCTTCTTAGAGAGAAAAACAACACAGAAATTGTAAAGAAATGTATGCAATTACCTTCTTTCTCAGAAAAAGGCCATGGGACATGATGAGGCATGTAAGACTTTTGCCACTTAGTCTAAAAGGATAACATGACAAAATTTGCATTTTACATCTATGAACACAACCAAACCCAGGGTACAGAGGGTAAAAATTCAGCTGCACACACACACACAAAATAAAATAGGGGTAGTGTACAGAAAGTAAGAGTCCTACAGTTCTGAGGACCACATTAAGGAAGAGTAATATGTCTCTCCCATCCCTTCGTGGGTTGCACTATAAAAATATTTCTATCCCCCATCTGTTCCTTCAATGCAAAGGAGCTTGCACCAGTGTAGCAGAGTATGTCGACATAGTATTCAAAGGCATAATTTTGGATGGTATGGATAAAGAGGATCGGGCCTAGGCATTAGACTGTGCTGAGGAAACAATACAAGAAAAGCCGTGGGAATAAAACAGGAAAAGATACAGTGTATTGAAGAACAGCAGAAGCGAAGGCCTGCGGATGCCTGGAAATGCTATGTGTACCTCCATGATTGAACAAAGGTACACCGAAAATACACTGATGTGTGTCCTGCCCAAATGATTAGACCCTGGACTGAAATCCCCTAATGAAGTAATGTCAGAAAAATAGCTGTACTATGTATTAGTTAGCCATAGGGGTACAAAAAGGTATCATTTGTAGTCATATTGGATCTCTCGCTCTGTGTCTACAATAAACTGCTTGTTTCTGCACAGCATTGAGGGTCCATGTCCACTCACTACATATGGATATACCCAACTTGTAAAATAGTTCTGTACTCAAAGCACTGTAGCTGTGGATAGAGTCCAATGCATATTTTCTGACACTGTTGCCAGAAAACATGACTACTGGAATTTTGTCCAGACTAGGTTTCATTATAGAACCCATTCAACTTCATTTTCTTTTCAAACCTAGGATAAATGAGCCACAGAGGTTGTTTTTTTTTTTAAAAAATGGCTACAACTCCTTTTTTTGGGGTATTCTGACCATAATAATGTGATGCTATGTCTAGTGGCATTAGCATTGCAGCCAACAGCAGTAAATTAAATGTGCTTGAGACCATGCTGACATGGTCAGCTTAGGGGAGACCTCACTCCAGGGACTGCCTGCAACAGGCAGTAGAATTATAACTGCACCAGAAGTGGCTTACAACTGTCCTAGCTTCGGGTCCTCAGACACTCCTGACATATCTCAAGGTTGTGCAAACAAAACTGCAGAGAGATATAACACAGGTAGCATGTTATTCCAGGCAACTCAAGCTGAAAAGGAAAAGAGCCACAGAATAACAATTACGTCTTTGGGCCTCAAAATCATCACTTGAAAAGTCAGTGTGCTAGACAAAGATCTCACCCTGACTGATCTGGATATGAGCCAGCTTGCCTCAAGTTGTTCTGTAGAACTCTCCTATTAAGCACTACAGAAAGAGCAAATGAGGTGTTGTAGGGATGCAGCATAACCAACTGATTCCTCCACTTCCTTTTCTACATTCAGTAATTACAGCTTGTGTCTTCTCTTCCCCACCCTAAAACGTCCTCTTGAAACTTTCATAGCAGGGACAATACAAACCTCAGTGTAGTGGTCCCTTCAAATACTTTACAGACCCTCCTGTGCACTGGACATTTATAGAAGGGATGTGGGGCCCTTTGAATCGTTTGGTACTTTGGGTCAATTTTAAAGTGGTCCTCAAATCCAGGCCCGATGGTCTATTTATACCATAAATTTTTTTTTTGCCTTAAAGCAGCTCAGTTTGAAACTACCATGCTTCCAACTTGCCCTGATTCACCTCCTGACTCTCATCCTTCAGTTTGTTCTGCTTAGGCTGGAGGTTTGGGAACTGGAGGTCAGTAAGTGACTGAACCACAGACTCCCTCATATTCCTCACTTCTGACCCCCGTTTTGTGGTACCTCTCTGTTCTGTCCATATGAAGAGACCAGTTGGAAAAATAACCAAGAAATTCCCACACCACTTCTGAGGAGGCCTCTATTTTGCAGCTAAAAGAAGCACAAAATGTGGGCTGCTCTGCTGTGTGTTATGGAGTGAGATACAGATGGTGTAAAACAGCTCACATGGTTCAGAATAATTGAGAGGGAACCTCAGGACAGACCTGACATATCAATGCAGACATATTGTACTTCCTTTGCATAAAGTACACACCATGCCATATAGTGTGGCACCAGAAGCTCTTCACCCTACAAAAGTAAAAGCTGCATGTCTTCTGAATAAAAAAACCCAAACCCAACACCGTCACACAGCTAAAATGAAGCAATCAATAATCTTGGCACTAGGTCTACTCCTTGAGTTTGACAACGTACCTGGCTGATCAAAAATAAAAAAAAAATTCTCTTTCTTAAATTACGGACACAAATGTCTGGCTATGTGCAGAAGGTAGAGTCTTGTCTCCCTCCTTTTGAGTGACACCAGGAATATTTTCTTTTAATCAATTAAAGTCTAATGCTGCTATCCTGCAATGAGAAGCCCTGACTATGTGATACTTTTTTCCATTTCCTAAACTGTTTTTACTTTCTTGCTGCAAAATACTTCTAGCTGCAAATTATTTCTGCATTTCAGATTTATACAGAAATATGTATCAACCAAAAGAATAAAAAATGAAAATATATTCATGCAGCTGTTTTTGCCTATCACCTTTAATCTTTTATGCACTTCAAAATATGTCCTTCCCACAAAGGGAGAGAGAGATCTATTTTTGCTTTATGTGAATATAAAAGTAATTTGTTGCCATAGCAATATTTTTCCATCCAAGTGCTCTGAACACCACAGTTGCTTCAGGTTTTGAGCAAACTGTAACTATCCTCCAAAAACATGTAAACTGTTATGCTTCAATACTCTTTTCAATTCCATTATAATCACATCTTTCTGCTAGACATTATTAACAAAAAATAATTCAATAAAGATTTTTATGTCTATACAAGCTTACTCCCAGAGATCACTTTCAAAATCATTTGCTCTTATCTTAATTCAATTTGCACTAAATTTCTGCAGAATAGACTGAAAAAAAACCCCAATCTCTATCCAGCGGGCCAAATTCTGAAGCCCACAGGAACAGTGAACAGATTTAGAGAAAGATGTTAATCCTCTACATGCTCTACTTTCTTAAATTCCCCTCCTCTTAGTGCTCTTAGTAGGATTCTCAGAGATGTTAGCCCTGTTCATTTCCATAGCAACCCTCTCTTCAGAGTGGAACAATTTGTTAAAATTGTTGCGGTTCAGCCTTTGAAAACAGCAGTACCACAAAGACCTGTATGGGAAGCTTTCCAGACCTTGGGCTGTGAATCGCCAGAACACCATTTTGTTTGCCTTAATTTTGACCCTGTCTTGGGAGCAGCAAATTCAATGGCTCTGGGAGGACATTTCATGCAAATTGGAACTATGGATTATGATATGCCAAACACAGTGCCCAGTTGAAGCTTGTTATGCATTCTTATTGCAGTATTACATAATATTTAAATGAAAATAAAACAGAAATCAAATGAAACATATAATCTTCAAGATCTTCATAAAAACCCCAAACCCAGAACACACACATACTGGCAGCTTTCCACTCTCTTCCACCTACACCATAAGAGCAATTTCACAACATGAGGGATTTGTATAAATTGAGGTTGACTGCCCCAGCCCACTGACAGTGCTCCCAGGCATGATGCCACATTAAACTCCATCAAAACCTCCACACTGGCCACCTGGTGCTCATACATCTGGTGAAGTTTTCCTGATTTGACCAAAGCTGAATTTCTGTAAAGAAGGCACTATATGAGTGTATGTCCATTTTTCACTGCTTCCAACTGGATAAGAGTTGTACATATCTACTTGTCTTTTCTACCTTGCATGTGCTTTCACCAGCCCTTGACTACTTGCTTGTCTGTTTTGCTGCACAATCCTGAGCCTGTAAACCCTTTGGGGATACTTATGAACTATCCCACAGGGTGCCAGCCTGGTTTTTCTGTGAAGACTACAATATAAACACTAAACATGATTGTTACAGCCCAGACATGCTAACATAGTATCCTATTTCTTAAAAAATCTATCATATGCTTTCTTAATCCCGATGCAAATTGTGTTTTACTGTTGTATTTAAATTGTCACTGTCTATTTGAAGTGGACAGGAAATGCAAACCAGTCTTTTTTTTCACTCTCCCACAGCCAGCCTGAAATGCAACATGCATTTTATGTTTCTGAATCTGCTGCAGATAGCTGTTCTTCTGTGCAGTCATCTGCACTGGTAGTGCCTGCATATGTGTTTTATACAGCAGCACAGAGGCAAAGGAGAGAGCAGAAAACAGCAATGTAATTACAAGCCCAAGAAAAGTGATCAGTCTTCAACAGCTGTTTGCAGTCCATAAACTTCCATAACGTACTTTCATTAAGATGAGGTTTTGTGGTCAGTTTCAGAGGGAATAAATCCACATACTACTGCAAAAAGATGAGCATTCTTGCCTTCCCTTTTGGCCCAGTGTGCAAATTTCTGTCTCCTCCCTTCTGCAAGCATTAAAGCAAGAATGGGTAACTGATCTAGACAAAAGCATTTTTCTGCTTTTGAGTTTGGACAGGTTTAAATAAGGTCTCTTTCCAGATCTGGCTGATCATGCAACCAGCCACATAAACCCCAGTGCAGGAGTGAAATTGCCCCTTTCAAGGGCATCACGCATAGTGCAAATGGAGGTCAGTTAATCCCTGTTGTGAAAGAACACTCCTAACTGACTAGATTTCATATTGATAGTGTCCTCTAAGGGCTAGTACACAAAATAACTATCAATCAGTATGTGTCAGGGAGTTTACTGCCACAGGAAACAATTTACCGTAAACAATGTTTCTGCAACACAGGAGCGTATTTAAATCACTATTTTATGGATAAGGAAAGAACTGGAGCACATCCCTAAATTCAAAGAGAAAATGCATAAAACAAGAGAGATCTCCTGCCTCTGAAGTCCTGAACCTTAACTACAAGGTTACCTTTTCTTTGCATGTGTACCTTTTTTCATGTGTGAGTACATACGTATACACAGAGATTTATGTTGCATAAATAAATGTGTTTAACACTGTGAAAAATTGATTACTGTGGTCAGAAATAAAACAAAAACTAATCTTATAAACTCTACTTAGATTAGAGGAGCAATAGAAAAAAAAATAACCAAATGTGCACAAAAGAATGTTGTACAGCATCATACATAGTTGACTTAATTCTTAGTAGCATAACTGTTAACTGGTTTTTACACCTTGGAATAACCAATACAGACCCACTCCACGTTTTATACTGCTTCCAAATGTGTTTTAAGATGATTTTTTTTTCTAATATGAAATTCAAGTAATTCTGCTTTACCAAGAAATAACAGTTGTTAACAATATTATCGCAACAAAGCATAGTGCTTATTGCTATTATTTTATTATTAAGTTTAACTAAATACCACTTGATAGATAGTGAACACTATTGTAAAAACAATGACAGATTAGTTCTGGTCGTGCTTGTATCAATGTCATAGTTTTAGAAACATCAGCTAACAATGAACTTTATTGTACCAAATGAGATAGGTCATCAGGCATTGAACCACTTCCCTTCTGGCTGCCTACTTTCTCTCCACAGTCAGGCAGTTCCACAACTGGCAATGCTCTAAAAGACATGAAGATTCATAAATGCAAATATGTATTAAATATGCAAACATTATGGATCAGTATGCCCTGAAATATGCATGTTCTTAAAACATAGCAACATAGTTTCCTGGTAATACCTAATGACATCTGATAGCTCATATTATAAACAGGTTTCCTTTTGGAAGAAAATTAGTGGAGAATACTAATAGAGGGACACAAGAAAGTAAAATAAGTATGTTTACAGGAAGAAAGAAAATGCAAGGGCAAGTATACAACGCCTCTGTATCAATCACGCTACGGAAACTCTTGACATATTGCAGCACATGGTGCAGAAGGTCTGTTTCCCCAAATCACACTGCAGAGGGTTTAGGTCACTCTGGGAAAGAAGGGACATGAACTTGGGAGCAGAGATATGGTGATGAATCTGCAAGCATGCAGGCTTCCCAGTCAGACTTCTCTGGAAAGAAGGACGAAGCGATTGTGAAGGTACTTGAGGGGCAAATATCCAACCCTGACAGACCTCTCCAATCCACAGCTCATTTATCATGCCTTAGGTCAGGGCTTTACACTTGGCGGGGTCAGGGATTTGTTCCTCCTTTCATACAGTGAAGCATCCATCAAAGTTGTGCAGTAAGCAGCTTCACCAGTCAAAAGTAATGTCCCAGAGGAAGATTTTCTTTAAATGGGCAAAATACTGGGAAGGCCATTTTCAAAGTTGCCTGAAGGCCCTGCATGCCACCCTGACACCCAAAGCCAGGCAGGCAGAATTAAGATCCTGTGCAGAGGAGGAAAGCTTGGTTTTGGATGGGCATAAAAACCTGCAATTGTTGCCTGTGTCCTTGAGAAGTCCGAGGAAGTGGAACCATGGGCAGGGCAGTGTGGGGCTGGCTGGCCACTGCCCTCAGGAACCTACACTTGAGGAGCCTTGTTCAAGGGGCTCAGGAGAGAGTGAACCCTCCCTGACTGATGAGCCCCCACTGCCCTGTGCTGGCTGGACCCTTGACACCTGTCTTTCCCCTGCAGCAGGTTCTGCTCCAGGGAACTCAGCACTCCCATTTGTGGGCCTGTTTTATGCTGGAATACCGGAGACTGGTTGTGGGTCCCTGGGATTCACAGTGCTGCAGGAGGGTGCGAGACCAATCCAGGGGATGGGGAATATTATATAAAAAAAGGCCCACAGACCAAACACATCTCATGGGCTAAAAGAAATGGAAAATCACTTGTAGCTCTATCCAGCTCTGGCCTCTGATCACTGTTTCACCACTTACTTGTTGCACAAAGTTGCTCTGGTTCACTGAATATCTAGTTAGGTTTTCTTCCTTTCCAAGTGGAGATAATGTGTTTTGCCTTCCTGTGGCGCACTTCATCTTCCATGGAGGAAAAGCAGTATATATGAATCTTATCACTTAATGCGTGAAATCTGCCAGGAAGAAAAGCAG
The DNA here is from genome assembly GCA_013390005.1 of Calyptomena viridis. Lineage (NCBI taxonomy): Eukaryota > Metazoa > Chordata > Aves > Passeriformes > Eurylaimidae > Calyptomena > Calyptomena viridis. The sequence goes on from WEIV01008119.1 coordinate 67,137, forward strand.
TACACATAAATCTTCTCGTTACTTAATGTGTAAAATCTGCCAGGCAAATTTAATCTTTTTATTTCATCCTTTTAGTTTGTAATTGTACAGCACCTGGTGTAATGTGGGTCCTTTTTTTTTGTTTTAACTAAGGCTTGCAGGCACTTGCAGGTCAGCAGCAGCAAATGGAGTTAATTCTTCTCAGGAATGTGTCTATAAGGAAAAATATTTTTTAGAAATAAAAGTAAAAAAAAATATTGTGGAAGACTGTATCCTGAGGCAGCCTATTTGCATCAAACCCTTCCAAAACTAACTGAAAGAAAAAGCAGAGCAAATACAGTATCCCTCCCTTTTCATCCTTTTCAATCATTGTGTTTGTTGTTTTTGCCAGAACTTTTCTCTGATTTCTGCTCTTTGAGGTGTCATCAGCATTTACTCTTGGCAGTAGTTTTGTTTATACAGATAGAGGAGGCTTACCCACGCAAAAGGAACAGGCTTACCAGATTTCAGTGGAACTGGGCTTTTGTTTCTGATCTGCTTGATGTTTGTAAGCAATAAAAAAATGATACTGGCTTTACTTTTACGAGAGGTCAGTTGTAACCACCAGACCACCGTGACTAATTTTAAGAGGGGCAATCTAGTTCTAAGCATCCCAGTTCTTTTTTGAGTCAACTGCACCTTGGAGAGCCTCCAAAGTTGTCCCAGTCCAGCAAAGTTAGCTACGAGCAGCAGTTATCTCCTTTTGGATTTGGCCTGGTCATCTTAAAGTTTTAAATCTCTGCTTTAAAGGCATGCAATTTTTTTCACTCCTACACTGCAGTCCTCCACTGTGCTCTTTTTTCATCTTCTCACCGGTAAATAAACCTGTCAGTATCAGAGCTTGCTTACAGATTTTCAAAAGTAGAACTTTTTGTTCAGTCTCCAAAGGTCTTTAAGAAGTGGCTGTTCATTTATATGCCAGCCCCACTCTGGCTGTGCACTTCTGCCCTTTCTCTTACTCTACAAGGCACCCAATTTACCATAAATTGGATATTAAGACAACAAATTATTAATATCATTATATTTTATGCTAAAAGATTAGTGGACCATAAAATTTACTGATATTGTGATTGGTGATATGTTCATAGGATAAATGAAAGGTGACAGATATGCTAATATTTGCTAAAATGCTATGCAACAATTATTTATTTAGCCGTGTAAAGGATGTTATTCAGTTGTATAATGGTTGTTGTTTTAAAAAGTTTTACTTTTTCAGCTGAAATCTGATATATTTGTTCTCAAATATAAGACAGTATTCTCAAAGAAAAACTTGTTAAATTATTTTCTAGATGGAAACAAGTGCATGAGAAGGTGAAAAAGCCCTTTTATTCAATCTTCATCTAAACAGCACTTAATTGCAATGAAAACTGCTGAAAAATTGAGATTGTCAAAGACATAGCTCTGAAATGTAGATATGCCTTTCATTGGTCTGCTGAAAAATCAGATTTAAGATTATAGTGCTTTAATAACATACATTATACACAGATAGTAAATTGTATTAAATGGATAAAAGCAAAAATCTTCCATATTTTATGGCACTCTACTTCCATGAATATATTAAATAAGTGAATATTGATTAGATGATGTCTCAGGATTCCATTAGCTGTGAAGATGCAAGCACAAAAAGGTGGATGGATTTTGATACTTATTTGAGGATTGCAAATAAGATCTGTGAAAGGCTGTGTGAATGAGATCTAGTCTCCAGAAAATGATACAGAAAATACCCACAGGTTATGGCATGAGGATGAATATGTAGCATGTAATGTTGTGTGTTGATTCTGTATCTAAGAAATAGCAACATGTGACTAACATTTTTTCCTTAGACTTGGTAGATAGCAAAAAATGGGAAAAATGTCACATTTCGCAGTAAAGCACTGTGAAATTAGGATGTTTTGAGGTAAACTGCCTCTCTTAGCAAAACCTTCTACATTTTGTGTCCTATAAGAGTTTGGGATGAAAACTCCGGGTTTCATTGTAGAAAGCCCATTGCGTGGGCATGGAGAAAGATGGGAGTGGTGTGGATGCTGCGGGTTATTCAGTGATTGCTACAGTCGGCATTATACCTCTGGACTGCACAACACACCAGAAAGTACATCATCAAAGTCTTAGTTGTGTAGAAGAACCCTGTTCGAGGGTGGCTGGCTGGGTTTTCAAGGAAAAGACTGTGACATCTGTTTGCAGTGTAGGTACAGCATTTCTAGGAGGGTAAATTACGTCACAGAACTCTCTGTACACATTGCACTGCACAGAGCTCACTATGATAACTTCTGAGTCACTGACCAAAAACCACAGCACAAAGTCAGGGCCACAAATGGCCTCAGTTAAGAGGTTGGAGCAACTCCTTTGTTGGATGCAATTTTGGCATTCAGAGTTCAGCTAACTCCCGAGTCAGAGACCTTGCCCAAGAGGCAGGTTGGATGCAGCTATCCCACCTCGGAGTTAAAGACAGCCGAATAGTATGGCTATGGCTAGAGCATGCCAGTTTTTCTCCAAGTTAAAGAACCAACCCTGGCAAAATATAGCTAGCAAAAGGTTAAAAATATTGGATTTCAGGGTTCTTTGATGATGTCTGAAGCTTCTTCCTTCCTAAGACAAGCATTTAAGGAGCCCAGTATAAACATACTTATTTATAGCAATGTGCTGTAGCCTGTTAACTACGTCTAGTTTAAAAGCTTGTTGGTTCTTCCTTGTGTAGATATTAAATACTTTTCTTCTAGTATTTTGCCCTGATAAAATATGCCTGTTTACCCACACCATTACACAGTTACCTCATACTCATTCAGTTCTTCACTGTGACCTCTAAACCCTTCTTGAAGTTATTTACTTTTCAGGGTACAACTTTCAGTTCTGTGCTAATGATTACTTTCTTGTTCCTAGCTGTTGGAGCTTGAACTTGTTTTTTTTTTTTTAATGCATTTTTAATGGTTCACCTTATAGATGTTTCCCATGACTCCCCTATGCTTGTTATAATTTTTTCAACATGTAGAGTAATTGGCTATTTTCTCATACTAACATCTAAGGTTTCTTTCAAAATACTAGTTTACGATTTCTTACTGATCACTGATTTCTGAGATCTGTCAGATGGTTTCCAGCGGCTGTTGATTAGGATTTTACATTGCTCATGGTACTCTTACTCTCATGGAAGCAAGGTGCCTATTTTTACCTTCATCCCCTCAATTTTTTTTGAGGTTGTTGGTCATTTTCAAGCACATTTGCAGAAAAATAAATATCCTAAAGATAAATATGTTTCATAAAAGTAGATAGCTGTAGGAAAATATTACTAGAGTTCAAATCTCACTCTCAATAATTTCTGAATCCATTGGGTAGTTTCTGTAGTTAAAGATGACAGGATGTTTGTCATTTCGAAATACCCTGCAGCAAGAAATAATAGTACTGTGTTGATATATACAGAGTAAACAGAAAATCTAAGAGTAATATTGTTGAACAGTCAATTAACCAAGAGAGACACAATTCCCTAGAAATTCAGGTTTTGTTAGCTCTTAGAACTACTTGTTTAATCAGATTGTCATGTGATACTAAGGCAAACACCTTACAAACCTTTACACATATCCTTTATCAAACAAACTTGTAGTACAAAAAAATGAGATTGGTTTGACCAGAATGATTTAACATCTTGACATTCTTTTCCTATCTCTTGCTATAGATTCAATCTTTCAGCAACTTTTCTGTTATCAGGCCCTGGCTGACTCCATGCTGAAAGACCTATCAGCCAATGCACTATACTTTTTTGAACACTGACTTGACATTAATACTGTTTTGTCTTCCTGAATTTCCTTAGTAATGTGAGATTTATTAAAAATTAACCTAGCCCATTTGTTCTTTAATGTCCACACCTCAGAGGCATTCAGTTAAACATCCTTCTTCTTTACTAGGGATGGGTTGGGAAGTGCTTCTTTTACTCCTTATGAAATTAGATATTTATTGAGTTCTTATGCCTCTTCTACATCATTATTTAAACATCTCCTTGATTATATGTCTTATTAATGAGACCAATGTCAAAGTGTTTCCTGAATTATTCATGGTAGTTTGTGGTGATGAAACCGTGGAACATAGCAGAAGATGAATGATTTTGTGGCTAAGATATTCTCATACCATTAAGAGATCTAGGTTTTAGTCCTACAGGATTCCAATGTGATATTATCAAACTGAAAAACTTTTTGTGACCACCTCCTCCTGGAGCTGCTACTGAAGAATTTAAAACCTTGCCTGTTTTTCTTGGTCTGTTATCTTTGCTTCCTTCATGGAAGTTGTAATTTACTAAGACTTTATATTCTTAGCTTTCAACCTCTCTCCTTCCTAAAGGCTAGCATAATCCACTGTCCTTTCATATCAAAAGAATGAAAGATAGTCTCAGACATGTCCCAAGATCTCATGAACCTTTGACCTTACTTTTTCTCCCTGCTTCTCTTCACGTCTCAGTTTATTAAACACATGGTATAGAACAACTGTACTGAATTACCATTTATCAGTTTTCATGTATGAGAGCCTGACCTCCCTGCACTGAGGCCTCTCTACCCTTTCCTCCACTGAAACTTTTCTTACACAGCCTTCTGTGATCTTTTGCTGTGCTGTGGACATTTCCTACATCATAGCATTTTATTTTCCTTGGCTACCATGGCTATTGTATGCCTTAAACACCCATTTCTTAATTTTTTAACTTTTTATGTTTCAGTTTTTACCTGTAGCTTCTCTTGTTGACATTTCATTTTTCAAATAATTTTTTAGCTAAGCAAATTGAGAACTTTCAAGAGCTTAATCACATAAATTGCTATTTTATTGTTTCCCTGATAATATTAATTTTACTCCTTTTACCTGATAATATTAGTATCTTCCTTGCATTGCAAATAATCTAGATGATCATTCAACTTTCTATTACCAGCTTCGTACAAGGAATAAAAAGGTTCACTGATAATCCAGTAGGTCAGATTTAATGATAATTGGAACTAGTGAGGATATCTCTGCAAGCAAGGCTGGGTCCATTGGTAGCAGTGCCTGTCTCTGTATAACTGGCTTGGGATGACAGCATAATGGGCTATCTCTATGTTCATCTTAAAGATGCCCTTCCTCTCCTCCTATTTCTGGACGTGATTGCAACCAGGTGTATCCACAATCAGCTATTTTAGCCAAGCATTACTATTAAAGATCATCAGCAAGTTTTTATTCTTTATGGCTCTAGAACGTACCTTGAGTGCAAACGGGCCTCCACTATTTCAGAAACTTCCTGAATTTATGTTCTGTTCCTTTTATGTTATATCAATTAGTGTTCTCCAATTCTTTGATTTCAGGAAGGTTTCTCTCTCTGAGAAAACTCTATTCACCATTTGAACCACAAACTAGACACTGGATCTTATACCTGCTATGGTAGTTTGAAGATAACTTTCTGGCACATGAGGAATTTGTCTGGGAAAGTACCTAACAGTTGGAATCCAGTGTATAGATCAAGCATGTGGAATAAAATGCCCTGGTGTAAGGATACAATTCACAGTTTGCATTTTTGCAACATAGCCTTTTTCTCTCCCCACTCCACTTAGCAAAAGGCCAATTTAATACAGAAAAGAAGATGATCTCAAGAAGGAATCCTGGATTCTGAATACAGCTATCATGGATCAACTACAATCAGACATAGTAAAAAAGCTGATATAGTAAATGACTTTAAAACAATGGAAGACTTATATAAGGATAGATCTGAGAATGACACTAGAACTCAAGCAGGGGAATGCATGGACTTAAAACACATCCACAATTCCTTAAGACTATCTATCTTGTTTATTACTACCTGTAAGCACATATAGTATAAATAACAATGTATTTGGGAATAATTTCCCGGGCTTTGGCTAATACATTTACTGCTACAAGAAACAGCATACTTCTGGAGTCGCTTAGTTTCAGTTAAGAGCAGAGAATATAAAGTGACTTTTCAAAATTAATTTTCTGTCTCCTACTTGCACATCCCTTCTGATCTCGTATGTTCAAAATGATAGGCAGAGAGAGAAAAAAAAAATCTCAACACACAATTCTGCCTGTTTCCTAAGCAGACGTCTGCAATTTTTACCACAATTACATAATTATTTTCATAGACTGAATAGAGTTTTTTATGATTGATTTTACTGAGTGGTTACATCAGTCATTGGTGGAGTTTATGCCTTTGCTATAAAATCATTGACCAGGTTTTAAGGGTGTATCAGCTAGCATAATGTGCAATGGTGGTAAATGCCAAATTCTTCAGGCAGTAGCCTCTTTTTGACTGCTCCCTGGAAGGGGTTCCAGAGGTCTGGTATTTCTTGCTCAGCTAATATTATGCTTAAAATGTTCTAATTTAAATATTCTGTATGAAATTAAAAATGAGGCATCAGTCATTATACCTCCATTAAGGAAAACCTGTGCTTGCAGGAAAACAGAAGAGTCTGGGGAAGGGTAGAGTGTGTAAGAGTCATTCTGCCAGTATCAAGTCCCCCATTAGTCATGTAGGATTAGTCTTTTTTTCCTACTCACAGAAGGTAATACTTGAAATATTGCCTCAGTCATCAGCTCTGGACACTCCATTGTGCTCCGTGCAAACAGATTCATCTGGATATCTTAAAACAAAAAGTTCTTTCCTTTCTCTGCTATAATTTTTCCAAAGGCAGTAGCAAATAGGACAGAGAGTATAATGGCCACTATTTGCATATGGATATATTTCAGATCCCTATTTTCCTTACTTATAGGGCTCATCCGCTCTTGATTATGTGTGTTTCTCTCCACAGTGATTTTTAAGCTATCATTAAACAAACAAATAAATAAATAAATATGATAAGGAGTAGGAGAATGTAAAAACTATGTTGAAAGACATAAATAATCTAGACTGCACACTGGGATTCCTCATACAACTCTCAGACACAGATGTTGAATGAAATTGATTATGACAATCTCTTCTACATCTAAAAATTGAGATAAAAGGCAAGGCTGAGACTTGAAACTCAGAAACCATACTTTAATCCTCAAATACTAAGAAGAGACTATTAATTTATTGTAATACTTTTCTGAGTGGCTATCCCATATTGTCACACTCTTGGAGTATTGATTTTGGAGGAAGATGTGATCTTCCTTGTGCTATCTCTGAACTTGTCTCAATATTGACTGACATAGTTTCCTCAGTGTGTGACCAGTCTAAAAAAAAACGTGATTCCCCATAGACATATTCTTATAAAAGTGCTTAAATTTACCCCTGCAGTTGTTTTTCAGAGTGCTACAGTCTGGATGATTTTTGTCATGGTATCCAAATGCTCTGTTAGTTAATGTCTGCTATGTAAATGCATACTCCATTTAATCCACTAAATGTGCCCTCCATTGTATTATGGAAATTGCTTTGTATGCAACCTAAACTTCTTTTTCTAAGACCTTTAAAACCAAAGTCAGTCCTCCAGAATAGCTGTTGGCACTAATACCTCATTGATAACAACAAGGTCAAGAAAAAAATTAGTTCCTATTTTTCCCAACCTTTAAATGCCAGGCCTCCTCAATACCCTGGCATTATACATTTTACCACTGCTTCCCATATATGTCTCAATTATACATGCCTTGCAGACCCAAGGTGAAATATCTTTTGCCTCTGACATTTTTGGCTCCACCTTCCTCAGGGAAAATCCTGGCAAGACTCATGACAACCAAAAAGCTTAATTTTGACTTATATTCCTTATCCCATCCAGAATCTGCTTGCTCTAAACCATGATAAGATCTCATTACAAACTTCCAGCAGTTGACTGGCCAGTACCAAATTCATTATACACTTACCTATCTGGTGTGCACTAGTGTAATCACCTTCATTTGGAACTGGGACAAGGTTTCACTAGCAGTTTCAGGAAAGTCTGATCCTTTACCCCAGGTAAAGGATCTGCTTCCACTGCTGCTATCCAAAATGGGGTGGTCCTATTCTCTAACTTATATCTGGAACAATTTTGTGAATTACAAAGCTATAGCCAGTCAAGCATCTTAGGAGGTATACCTTCTCATACACTATGTGAAATGAAGAGTTGCTCTCAAGAACACACTCATTCATTATCTTCATTATCCTTTAGGCAGTGTTTTCTATATTGCAAAATCATTACCCCTCTGCAAACAAACAGCATAGCAATCTGATCCCAAGACATAGCCTAGCTGCCAATTTTAAAACACTCCAAGCAATAACGTAATATGGTGTAATAACCTTTCCTGGAATTTATTTTTAAAAATGTTTTTTGCTTTCCATAGTTCTCTCTCTTGCAAAAAAACAAAACCCAAAAAACAAACAACCACCCCCCCAACCCAATAATAAAACTCAGAAGTGATGACAATGTCAGTGAGAGTAAAAAGCTCAGATTAATTATTACTATTGTCAGGAGCAAGCTATTATTGAACAACAATCACAACTGCACTTTTTTAGCCTCTTGACTCATTCTTGAAATTGGGCCCAAAAGGAGTGCAACAGAGAGCAAGTCTGACTGCAGAATGTGCAAACATGCAGTTGTGGGAACAGAATTCAAAGCTCAGCACAGTCCCTGAAATCAATCCATTTGCACCAGAGTAACCAAGAGCAGAATGTACTATATGTTAAACACTGGAAATCCTGTCATGAGTCAGGCAAAGAAGAAATATATAGCACACAGAAAAAGTAACGCAACTAATTGGACTTAGCCATTTTATGTGATGAAATTTTCTGTGTTCTGGAAGGAATAAAGCTTAATTTTAAAATATTGCATCATTATACAAGGCATCATTGAAACTGTGTAACTGTTTGTTAAAAGCTATTTTTAAATTATTGTGATTGGTTTGCTTTTATTACAGCTTGAGCTAGAAGCTGCAGCAACGGCTAAACAAAAGTTGGAATTTCCATCCACTTTGGGACAAGAAGTCAAAATATCAGCATGCACTGTGGAACAAAATGTTCTGAAAAACATGGATTCAGAAACAATCGAGCATTTCATCTTTTCCCAGCTGAGAACAAAATCTGCGTGTTTCTGCAATGATGTGCTGCCTGATGGGGTTTGGAGGTTGAATCGCCCTTTGTGTCATCCTGTCCTTGGTGGGTAAGGCGGCGGGCTCAGCTGCTTCTCTGGCGCCACATCGCAGCTGTAGGGATGACAGTGAAAGGAGTGAGCATATTGTACCTGTGTAGATAGTGGCTAGTCTGGGAGTTAGCCTTAGGAAGTACAGTGTCGTTTTGTACAGGTTTCTACTGAACAGAGTTAAAGCAAAATATCTTGGCTCAGAGAAAAGCCGTAGAGCAAATTTTTCCCATAGAAAATTTGTGAGAATATTTTTCTCGCAAGAAAGCGATTCTGATTTGGAGGAGCCAGGTGGCTATTTACTTTTTTGTCCAGCGGTGCCCTGATGGTATTAAAGGCTGCACAAAACTAACCAGACAAGACAGCATATTTTTATGCAGATTAGGTATTCCTGTCTCTATTTCATGAACCCATTGCTGATGCACTGTTATGAGATATTTCTCCCTCTCTCTCTACATTAATAAACTGTACAGGCTCAGGCTAGGCTATCCCAACTTGGTTTTGACAGCATCGTCTAGCACTGGGTCTTGTCATGGTTTGAGAGACTGGTCCCAGTAAGCAGTATGAATGAGATCCCCCTGTTTTGTGTGAGAAAAAAACACATGTGGGGGTCCTTAAACATACAGACCTCACCACACCTTTTGGCCTCTGGGTGCTCCTTTGACCTATTCTATGAGCTTGTACAGGCATCACCAGATAGTAAGACAAACACGCATCATGTGGTAGTTAGAATGGAAAGCAGGTCTGGGGAATAGGAATCCTTGGTTTTATCTCTGCATCTGTTTTAGTCCAAATCTATCCCCCAGTTCTATTCAGTAGGCAACTGCCTGACTGCTTGTGTAAGCACATGAGAAGGAAAGGAGCAGGTGCTGATGAGTGCCAGGGGAGCAGGAAAAAAGTGAAACCGCAGTATTGGATTAAAATATTTGTCAATTTATGACCTGAGGTTCTGATCCATGGCAACCATATCTAACTTTAGGTATTTACCCAACGAGATTTGTTGAGCTAGAACCCAACTCTGCCTTTCATGCGCAGAGGAAGACACATCATGTGAACACAGACCACAGTGGAGTGCCAGGCTACAATGTTCTCTATCTGGAGACTTTGCTAAATTCCTGTAGTCAGGCTGGAGGAGTCTTTTCAAAGGTGGCTTATGCAAGAATACACAAAAGGCCTGCGGGAGAGCAGAAAGCTAGTCCAGAAAGCCTGATGTCAGCACAAATATTTTAACTACAAGAACATATTTATCTTCTGATAGAGGTTTACCTTACTAATGCAGTCATTTCTCTGAACAATTTATAATTGAATCAGGTACTTGGAAATGAATGTGAAGTATTGAAGTTACAGAGCACAGAGCAGAGTGCGTATGTATCAACTGAAAGGAAAAATTCTGGCTGAAAAGTGCTTCACTAAACCCTAAACTTTCCTCTAGTGAAAATTAAAGGGTTGTTTAGAACTGCCTGCCTTGTGCTTTTTCTATCAAAAGGTACATCAGATGTTGAAGTGCAATTAAAATCCAATGGGGCCAATTTTGTGGCTAATAAAAATTTGCATAACTTGTGTTCATTGGAGCAATTTTGATTTTCAGCACCTGAGGATCTGCCTCTTAGTTTCAATTATTTTTTTAAGTGTTCCTCTCCTGTGGCAGAAAAGCAGGAGAGGCAGAAAGAAGTCAGTATGAAAGTGGAAAGATGTATGTCTCTAATACTTTACAAAACCAAAAATGGCCATAGGGAAAATGGAAGCTTTAATCCAGACTAATACTAATAGATGTAGGAATATATGTTTTTGTTTTGTTTTGCTTGAGTGTTATTTTGGTTTGTGTTTTCTTTAGTTACATAAAAAGGATAAAAAAACCCATCAGAACTTAGTCTTGAACAGTCTATTAAACAGGCACTTTTATCTGTATAGAAATAGATTTTTTTGAGATAGGCTTATTGAGAAAATTACAAAAGGCTTATTTCCCACTAAATGAGGCTCTTACTGCAGTTATCATTATGGTAGCTTAGTGCCTTCTATTTAAAAAGTAAATACAGCTCATAGTAAATTGACCTGCACTTTAACATATGGGTCCTCCTTGGGGTCACATAAATGCAGTAAACTGTGTATGAGCATGTACCTGAGGGACAGGGAGAGTGTATATAGTACTTATTATGTGTGGTCCTTAATTTGTTCTGGTCCATTTATAATAAATTTCTATAGAAGAAACACAGTCTTAATATTCATATTTTGGTCATCAAACATTTGTTAAATGATGCTTTTGTGTTACTTTGCCTGTAACCAAAGATAATATTTGAGATGATCAAGTGACAGCTTCATTGACTGTATTTTCTCTTCTTTCTAATATGGTTGTGCAAAACAGCTTTGATACAGAGTGCACTGATGAACTGTTAGTGACGGTCCGGCATAGGTTGCACTAATTTTAAAAAAAAATGTTTTATTAATTGTTGCCTGCACATAGAAAGCAAAAATGTGTCCTATGTAAAAATCAAACCAGATGAGCCTACCTTTGAAGTCATGGGGAAGTTACTTCTCTCCCAAGAATTTTCCAAGTTTCACAATGTCAGGAGATGCAGTTGCCCCCCACGCCTGGCTCTGTCCTTGCCCTGGCCAGACAGTGGACATCTGTCTGCAGAGCTGCCAGGGCTTGGGAGCTTCTCCTGCCCAAGCCCAGCAAGTGGGGAAAGAAAGGCAAGGCAGACTGAAGGAGAGCACAAGGGTGCTTCGGAGGCCTCAGAGCAGCTGTCATGCCCCTTAGAAAGAAGAAATAAAGAAGAAATTGCCCCTGTGAGGATTAGAAAAGGAAAATGCTGAGCGTAATTCACAATACATATGAAAATTTTCAGTGGGATTTTGTAGGCAAATGAGCCTTGTTTCTGACCATAATGGTTGCTGCCTCTGATCTGCACCCACACTGGATTCAGCAAAGATGTGTGGGGAGCAGGGGTGTGAGGATTAGAAAAGGAAAAAAATTATTATTTTGGAAACAGTGAATTTCAAATCTGTAATGTCGGTGTAATCATTTGATCATTAAGAGAAAACAATAAACCTTTTACTAGAACCAGAGTCCTAAAACTAATCACAGACTGTAAACAAAGGGGAATGAGAGGGTAAAAAAAATAAAAAAAGCAAGTCTCTACCTGCTACTACCATCTAGTGGTAAAAAAAAGAAATAAAGGACATTTTTACAGAAACAGTGTGTGGTAGGGAGGAGGCTGGTGAATAGAATTAAGAAATTAGAGAATTATTATCTGGCAGCCACTTGCTCCCCTCAGCTGCAAACACACACATTATCTATGTCACCCACCCCCTGCTCCTGTCATTAAAAATAAGCACAAAGACAGAGCTGTGAATAGAAAGGATCAATTAGGGAAACATATTTATCTTGACCTCAGAATTCACATCTTTGCTTGATATAAAGATATAAGATCTTTCCTTCTTGGCCCTCTTTACATTAATATATGTACAACAGCTAGAAAAATAGGACTTCAGTCTTCTCAGTTAACTACAAGGAAATACAAGGTCATGTACATAAACTGAGTGTTGCTTTTCTCCTGAGGGCTCTGTGTGGTGAAGGTAGTGAGTTTAGTGTGATGGGAAATAATAGCAGACTTTACAGTTACCTTGCACACCCTTTTGTCTTCGAGCTGTGTTCCCTTCAGCTCACAGATGAGCTGCTTCTCAAGGTGATTCACATCTCTTCACAAGTCAGTGGCAAAGTCTTTCAGTTCTTCCAAATTACATGTGTCCCCATGGCAGCCTGCTTTCTGTCTATCAGTGATAACCCTAATGCTTTTCAGCTGGTGCGAATCTCAATAGAAAACTCAGTAGTAAACTTTTATGTCTACACATGTATAATGCAAAGGAATTTTACAAGTATATCATACAAAACAAGATTGCTATAGGCTATTCATTTTAAAGACAATGATTAGTGGACAGGAATAATTATTTTTTATACAATTTTTTAATATTTTTTGTTGGGCAACAAAAAAAATTGTCATTGTCCCCCCATGACTTGAAGTCAGCTGCTGCTCTCCCATATTTCAATAGGGTTCCTGATGCACATGTACAAATCTTTGCAGCTTCCTGCAGCCCTCAGTAATTATTTCATTAAGGCATCAGCTTCGGTGTCATGTGTAACTGGAATCATGCATACCATATCTACGGCCACTGGTGTGTTGCGTGTCCTCAGATCGCCTCTTCCTCCTGCCTGAACCAGAGCAGCTTTCACATGTAGCTGATTGCAATTAATGCATCTATAAAATGTACCTTTTCCTTCTAGACATCTCTGAGTGCAATCAAAATTTTATGTGCCTAAGTTCGAAGCGTATTGGTATAGTTGGGGCAAAACTGATTTCAACCTTCAATTCCATGCCTAAAACAAATTAAAGGGATCAAGTGCCAAAAGTACAATCCTTACACCTCCAAGGGAAAAAAACCCAATGAAACAGGAAACAACCAACAAGAATCAACATTAAAAGGCATTCTTTATTTTAAAGTTATTCTTTCAAACTTAGAGTTAATGCCTAAAATAGGTCAAGCAACCACTAAAAGTGCTTCTCTCCACTGACTGTAGCAGAAAGTAAGACTGAGTAACTCCAATGTAAGTTGTAAAAATAAAGCTGCTGAAGATTAGCCTTAGCAGTAGGTGGATGGGAGCTTTCACTCTTGATGGGACACTGAAGAACAGGGAAAACTGAACAGGGGAGAAGTTCCCTACTGACCATTTCCTTGCAAAGAAAGCAACAGTTGTCCAATAACTGGTTCTGGAAGAAAAACTTAAGTTATAAAATCCTGCTCTGGAAACAGCACCACAGACAGGTTGGATCCCCTTTTACACCCAGGTATGAGACCACTGGAAGGCTCATCAGTGGTTTATCACCATCATTGAAACAGGTTATGGCTCTTCTATCAGTAGCATCAAACTCCACCAAATTAGGGGAACAAGCTCTGTCCAATGTCCCCGTTGGCACTCAAGCATTTTTTCGCAAAAAAGCTGTAGCAGTGACAATGATAAATAATTAATGATCTGTCTCCTTTACATCTCCCTGGCTGCATGTCCTACAGTAATTTATTAGAATGATGCTGTCTCACATTTATTCAAGTATCTATTGCTGACAGATTCGAGAAAATAGAAAAATAATTATTCTTCATCGGGACACAGTTGCATTTATAGAAACATTTGTTATATTTATAGAAGTGTTATCTACTTAAACACTTACTCATGTAAGTGTGTATGATGAGAAGTTCTGTGGTATTTATAGTCAAAGGAAATAAGGAACTTTAAATAAAAATGATGTATTTGTCTGATAATCATTTAGTTCCGATGGAAGTTGCTTTTCCCATTGCATTTATTTAATTAATCTATTTATACATTTATTAATTTCAAACCTTAATTTATGTATTCTTTCACTGGCTAGGTGGGTACATTTTGTATCATCTTTTGTATTGGTAATTGTGTATTTTTCTTCTCATGAAACACCTTGAAGTGTGTTCCTCCTTCATGAGAGACTCACAAAGTCCTTTTTTCTGATCAAAATGTATAGATTAAACTTTCAACTTTCCATATATGATTAAAACAAAAAGAAATGAATACTACTGAGATTCCCTAGTTATTCTGATTAGAGAGTTGTCATCCTAATGACTCAGTTAAAAGGCACTTTTGCACTTTATTTGCAAAAATATTGAGCCTACATGTATCCCTATGAAATGGCATGCTTTTTTCTCTGTTTCCCCTAATGAATACCTTACACATTTTTATCTTTTTCTTTTTAGCCTGATTTAATGAGAATTAAAGTTCATAAGATTCTGTTGTCTTACTGTTGTCCTCTTCCTCTTCTCCTTCTTTGTCTCTTTTTTGCCAATTTTGGCAGAGCCTTCAAAGATTACAGACTTACAAATTTTGTAATAATCAGGGTCCGAGTAGAAGACACTGACTTTATTGATTCTAATTCTGAGTGAAAAGAACAGAGGACTAGATCATGACTTAGTTATGGTTATCAGCATCCACCCAGTCAGCCAGCATAGGCAGTCAGTGTGTCTGTAGCCCTCTCTCTTACTTGTGTTATCTCTTGCCCAGCCAGTGAGCCCCAAGAAGTAGATGAGGAAGGGATATATGGGAAGGTGAGGGATCTGTGCTGTAGGAGTGTGGGGATCATAGCAGTACTGGGAGCAGTATGAGGCAACTATGAGACACTGGAGAGATTGTGTGTAATACAGTGGGAGTGGTTGTAGGCATATGGAGAAGCTCTTGCTCTTGAGCTGAGTAGGTGCAATGTGCCACTTGCAAGACAAATCCATGTGAAGCAAGATTTCCTTAGCTCCACGGTTCAAGTACCAATTTACTTTCTTTTGTGCTCAACTTGTGCTCTTATTCTGTCCACTTTTCCTGCTCTGGTGCAGGTCACAAAGAACTAACTACCTACCCAGTCTGTAATCTTTTCTGCAAAGGACGTGCTTTTATTCTTTTCCAGAATTTCATTCATCCTTTTGGATGCTCTCCATGTATCCTAGGTTATTTTTATAATTTCTTTCTCATGATCATAATTTTCTAATGTGAAAAGCTATTGAAGGTAAATGTATGCTGCAGCATTTTTATTACTTTTCATTTACCAAGAAGATTTTTTCCTGACTGTAAATGCTTTATGTCACCTTTAGTTTTCTTTGTGTTTATTTTAACTCCCTGTTTCTTGCTTGCTGCATAAAAAGAATTTATTATCCTCTTCTCTGTAGCTGCTAGATACTCAAGAAAGAAGTGCAATGTCATGTGCAAACTGCATAGGTACTTCTCATTTATTCTCTGTAATCTTACTGAGGTACAGCTTTTTGAAAGCTATGACCAAGCATACATAGAAAAAGGGAGTGGATAGATTTGCACTAGAAATTTTCCTTCTCTTCTTTCTCTTGCTCTTAAAAAATAGGCACCTCATGCTATATGATAATTGTTACTATGAGGTGATAAGTGGTACTTTAGCCCCAGATTGATGAGCTTCATGTGGCAATTACTTGGTAGAATTTCATTGCCTATGGTATGCAGGTCAGATTAGATGATTCTTATGGCATTAAAATTTATGAACATCTAAATTTATGTTTCTCACTTGTTCTCGTAATGCTTCCTAACATTTCCAATGAGTAACAGCATTCTCATCTATCAGATATCCAAAGCTGAGGGAGATTATCCTTCATGACCTTCAATACTTTTCTGCCATTTTAGGTCTAGTTTTCCAGATGTTGTGTCCCTAAAGCTCTAAATAGGTTACAAATGATGAGTGCCTAGGGATGCCAGGATGAGCATTTGATATACTGCTTTAGTGTGAAAATTCAGGTGGCTTGTCCTAGCCATAGGTTTGTTGTCGTGTAAAATCCTTTTTAACTAACCAGCTCACAGGAGCAAGATACTTATAGCTCACTGGAAACTTTTCTTTTTTGTGTGTGTGTGTTTGTGTATGCCATATGCTGATAGAAACTTCTACTGATGTGTTTAGGAATGTATTGTATTTGTTTATAACCCACACCCTCTCTGTAGCTCCAGATTTCTCCTACTACCCCGGGTTTCTCTGACCGTGTATTTGGACTCAAGCCTCAGTTCTGATGCAGAACGGCTGCATAACCTGCACCCAGACAGCTCAGAAAAAGATGTGACAAAGTGTATGGAGACAAAAAAAGGCAAAATTACAGGCAAGTGTAGGATTTTTGAGATAAGATCGGAAGTAGCTGGCACATTCAAGAGGAAAAATGGGGCTGCTAGTTGCAAATCATCAGCTCTCTAGGCAGAATGGTCAGTGCCATCAGGAGCAGGTGGGCATGGATAACCCTGTGACACTGAAGACCTGTTCTGTGGCACTGCAGAGGCCAGCCCAGCCCCTCCCCACTTGTACCTGCTAGGCCAGCCAAAAGACTTGGGGTACTTCATTAGGGGTGGGGAGCACATCTGTGTTTAGCCTTAGAGCTGGTTAAATACTGCCTACCTGCTTCTCTCTGCTTGCCATTGAATAATTGCTCTGTGCTTTGAAGTTGGTTTTTTTCATCTTTGCATAATCCCTTGTACCAGGGTAAGGATGCTGGACCAAATGTACGCAGGAGAGGATCAATGAAAAGTTCCTTAAATACCAAGTTCAAACCTCTCAAGTATTTTGCAAAATTGAAATTTCTTTTAATGTCAATCAGCATTTTTAATTCTTCATTCTAATTTTCCCTTTTGTCGTTATCTTATTAAATGCTCCTCTCTCTGCTTTCTTCTGCTTCTACTGTGTGTATCATATCACTCACTAATTTGAAACTGTTTATAATTATTTGTTTTTTTCCTCAGGAATTCCTGCAATGTCCTATAGTGAAACCTTTAAGTTAGGAGCAGGTTTAACGTATAGATTTGCAACCTCCTGTTGCAGCATTAGCTGAAATCTTCACAAAAACCTTTATATTGTCACTGGAAAAGGTATTTGAACTACAAGGCTAGATCCTGGAAGATGACAGATAAGTCGTGGCAAGCACAAATCCAACTTGAAGTTGCCCAGTTAGGCAGCTTAAGATTCCCCAGAAGGGAGGAAGGAGAGTGTCTGCCAGTGAAAAAAACCTATCAGAAATCAGATGTGCACCCTTTGCAGCCTCCCCAACAATAGTAGGTGCTCCTAAAGACCCCTTATTCTGGGCTAGAAGAAATTAAAGCTTCAAAATCACTAAGAAAGCCTTTGTGAGAGGCCTGAAGGAGGGAGTTTTGGGCTCATTCTGAGTGGCACTCAGGCCCACAATACTTAGAGAGACCAAGCTACCTCTGCTATTAGGTGTAACAGTCCATAACTGGTCACTTGACAGGAGAGCAACCTCAGCATCACAACTGGCTTATCAAAGGGAATTTTCTAATGAGTGATCTGTATAGAAACTTCAAAGGCTGGAAACACACTGAAGGAAATAAAGAAACATAAGAGGCAGATCCTAAAATAGGACTGTAAGTCAGAAAATAGGTTTCTTTCAAATTTGTGGGAGAGGAGATTGGAAAGCACCTTCAGGGCATATCCAATACATATTAGGATAAATCAGCTTTGTTAAATGAAAATCATATGGTGTCCGATGGAATTTATAAAGGCACAACCACCAGAATAAAGACAAGGAAGGTGAAGAGAGCCAAGTTTTTCTCATAATATTGGGAGCAAAACTGAAGGCAGAGAAACAAGACATATTTGTGTGGGCACATGGATTATTAGTTTTTGATTAAATTTCATTGTTGAATTAAAAGCTCCATTGTTTGCTAATGAAAGATCATCTTTAACAAACATTTTTATTATTATATATGAGTATCATTGCAGCTCTTTTGCTAATTCTGAGTACTAAGAAGTTTTAAAAATTTTCTTCTTCCAAGGCCAAGTGCTAAGAACTCGCCTCCCTCAAATTCTTATTTAATTGCTTCAGTCAAAGAGTTTAGGAACTTTAGGAAAACCACAAACGATCAGTGAGCCAAATAAAAATGGTACAGCTGACAACAGTGATTATCTCCTTAAACCATGTACAACGCAAGATCTCACTGTACATTTGAAGAGCAAAATACCCTGAAGGAGTTAGACTTTAAAGTGAAACAACCAAATGGTTGAAGAAAGGAAGATATTCTCACATTGTCTCAGCTGTAGATTCATAACAGACTCCTTTGGGAAGACTTAGTCAAATAAAACACAAAATCAGTTGGTTTGCAGTTTGGGAGAAGAGAGTTTGCAGCAGATATCAGTTGAGACATAAACTAAATATCTCTCACTCTGATAAACTTTGCTTTCTGGGCAAAACTAAATCTCTTTCAGAATGTAAGAAGTAAGAATACGTTTATCATCTACTCCAGAGTAAAAACGGAATTCTAAGATTATTGAATTTAAGAGGGAGATGGTTGCAAGATTTTTTATAATCAACTAATTTATGTGTGTGTTCTAAATAAGATTGTGTCTTATATTAGCTACATCTTTTATTAGTGTATTTGCTTACTCTTCTGATTTCTCAGAAAAGGCAATAAATTCTATGTAGGAATACAGAAGTCCAGGTCATAAACCAAAGAGTAAGTGAGGTGAAAAAGACAAACAACAAACATTAATCGCTAGGGGTTTTGTTAAGCAGGCAAAAAGAATAGAAGTTTTTCCACCTTGACAGTAAAATCTATACCCCAGTTAAAACATTCCTTTACCTGGAAAGCAAGAGGAACATGAACAGGTTTTAAGGATCGCTTTCTTTGAACCAGTCAAATGAAAATACTGCCCTTTATTGGAGGCTGACATTGTGTTTGCCCAATGAGTTAAAATGTTTCCTTCCATTTTGTCCCTCAGGGAACTTTTGTCCCAATAGATTGGTGTTTTGGGTTTTTTTTTTGTTTGTTTGTTTGTTCGTTTGTTTTTAAATTTTAGTCTTTTTTTTACTTAGTATCTTGGCTTTTTCTAGCTGGTGAAAATAGATAAACCAGCATTGCTGGAAAATAAAAAGAAAAGGAAAGGTATAGGCAGATAATTAGACTTGTATACATATAGAAAATAATTTGCAGAAGAAATAAAACTCTGTTACTTTATATCCTGATAATTTTAACATATTTTTCATCTCCTTTATACAGAATTACAGTGTTTTTTTAACAGATACAAGAAAAAAGTCCTGTAGGAAAAGCTCCTAAATGTTTTTTCAGATTTTTTTTCCCCACATAAAATGTTTCTGCTTATTGTTATAAATTATCATTATCACACATGACAATGAAACCTCACTCTCTTCATGCTTATGAAGGTGGGGTCTTTTCCTAAACAATATTAAGTCACTAAGTGATATTGTGTAACATTCTTATCCATTTTTTTTTTTTTATCTGTGCTTTTAAAGCAGGATTTAAAAAATAGCAGCAGTAGAATTAATATCTGCCCCAAATATGATCTGTGGAAGTTTTCTTTAGGAATAAAATCTGGTAATTTGTAGTTACTCCTGACTTTATAATGATTTCTACTACTACCTCTCCTAAGGTTTTTTTTGTTTGATTTGGATTTCACCTCTCCCTTAAAAATATCCTTAGAACAGAGAATTCCTCATGGGTCAAATCCCATTGTCAGAGGTAAATGGTGGGATAGTCAACTGATTAAAATAAGTGCAATTTTAAAACGTTGTCTACTGGTCTCTACCAGAGCTCATTTTTACATTTTACTTGTTGATCACATTGTTGCTTCGGGGCCCCATAACAATCTGTGCCAGGAGTTAAAACTATATTTTTCCATCTATTCTTCATTCTGTTAAAAATTACTGGTCTTTCAATTGTAAACAAAGGGTGATTTATCACTGCAGCTAAAAGGAATGGAATTAGCCCATCGTAAATTCAAGGTAATCTGTTTTTCCAATACTAGCTTTAGTTCAACAGCTAATGAAGGCACAAGCCAGTACATTAGAGAATCATTGTAAGGTGACATTTTAATGAGAACATAACTTTTGGAGAACTGAAAATGGATATGCAGCCACAAACCCCACTAAGACATTGAAGTCTGGCCTGACTTTCTTTCATCTGAGGCAAATAACTGCCAGAATGGTTTTACTTAAATGTGTTTCAGACTTGCTGTACTTGCTATGCATAAAGAGCAGGGCAGCTCAATTCATTAAACAGAAAGAAAAGGATGCCTCCATTCAGGCCAGGCAGGGCTGCTACACAGCACTTCAAATCTTGAAAAAACACTATATACTTGAGGCTGGACCTCAAGTATCAAATTCCTTATGACCAGCTTACTAGAAAGGATTCATTAAAAACATTGCAGAACTATACCCATTGGTGAAAAAAAAATCTGATATTTCTATGCATACATCCAGATTCAAGTGTAAATAGATATGTCTTTCCTATTTATAAATGTGCTATGTGCATAAATTTATGTCCTTAATCCACTTGTTATGTATTATTTATTCTGCAGTTGGATTTCCCTTCAGTTTGTGACATTAAATACCGCAGTGCTTAAATAAAATGTCTATATTTCTTTGTTTCTAACCAGTGATTTGATAGTGTTCTTCTTCATATTGTGTGCTTGTGGGAGTATTCTACAATTTATGCTATTTCTTGTTACAGTTACCTTTTGCTATCCAAACCTGCCATGTTTCTGTAATTAATTTCTATTATAAAAGCACATGTCTACGCCTGGGTGAATAGTAAAACAGAAAAGAGGGCTTAAAGAGAGAAGCTTTTGTTCCTCTAGAGCAGTGTAAAACAGATTATGGGGCAGTAACCATGGTGAAGATGTGCCTCTGTCCTTTGAGTGCCAGGGGATATCACTGTGAGCCTGGAGGGAACAGTGCTGTAGGCTGTCCAGTTTCTCCAGCCAGTGGTGGGCTTAGTCAGCAACAGACTTCTGGAGCTGGAAAGCATTGCCATGTCCATTCTAAACCAAGAGTGGAAATTTCCAGATTCAAAGGCTACAAAGTAAGTTCCAAATATTGGTCAATATCTTAACCTTGCTATCTTTATATGTGTGAGGTTTACTGGCTAGTGAAATCTGGAAACCCACCCAGGGCTGGCACAGGGTTGCTGTCATGCCATCCCCAGTACCGTGAGATCTCGTGTGTTGACACACGGTAATCCTGGTTAATCCAGGGTGCCGGCTGCTTCCCATCGACAGAGCAGCAGAAAACAGATGCTATAGGGCCAAGGGCCTCCATTCATGACTATAGGCTGGAATAACTACCAGCGGTGTGGGACAGCGAGCAATCCAGCTCCGTGCAATGCTTGGACTGTGAATCAACATGGTTGGTTGTACTGTCAACTGGCCAGGCTCAGCAACCCAGGAGATGCCTTTCAGCTCTATCCAAACACGCTTCTTATGGTCGTCCTTTTGAACAAAGGGATACTCTTCTTTTGTTTCAAGGAAGTAAATGCCCAGATACATTCCAAGAGCTCTGTACTTTGTTGATACACAGCATTGCTCCATGAAATGATACATTCTTCCTCATGCCCAACTCTGACATAGCCAGCCTTGGTGCAGATGTGAGGCTGAAGCTGCAAGCTTAAGCCTCAGAGTGACTGGTTATGTCTCAGTTGTGGTGAGTTTAAAACCCACCTTGGTGATTCTGCATGTAATGGGGAGACTTTCACTGAGTTTAATGAAAAACATGTCCATTTGAAGGGTGTTTTCAATAGTTGTAGTCTTTAAACAGACATAATTAGGTCAGGATCTCTGTGACAGATTGGACCTAAGTCAGCAAGAACATTTAAAAATGTCTGAATGAAAGATAGAACAAACCAAAAGACTAACCTTCAGTGATGAAAATTAAGCTTTGAAAGACTTATTAACTCAAATGTATCTTATTTTGGACAACAGTGTTAATCTTAAGGTTTACAATTATAAGAAAGAAGAACAAGTGCAAATGTCTTTATGAACATTATATTCAAATGTGAGTAATTGAAGAAATGAGAACATTCTGTCCTGCAGTGGCACTGAGTGAGCTTTATAATATTTGCTTAAAATTAGGTAACATAACAAACTGAATGCAGCTCACATTGCAGTCAGTGAGGAGCATTATTTTCAAAATCAAAAAGGCAATTATGAATGAAGAAAAGAATAAAATTACACAGTGCCATTTTATTGTACTATTGAAGTAGAATCAATGAAGCAAGGTCAGAATTTAAAAGACATCTGGATAGCTGTTATTTAGGCTGGCTGGTTATTTCTAAGAGTGCCTGACAGAAATGGAATTTCGGAAATGCTCTTGAAAATGCAGAGGATGAAAAAGGTTGTGCTGGTCTACAGCTCTTGGGGCAAGAGAAACCATTTCTATTTGAATTTTAAGTAATAATGTGTCAGTATAACTGGAAAAATTTGTTTGTAGTTTTGAAATTCCTGTTACTTTTGGGAGAGTGTTGGGACTCAGCCATGAGATCCTTAAGGTGAAACTTCACACTCTGTAAGAAGCTACAGAACAAAATAAGCTGTGACTGTGAAATCCAGTCTTTGACCATAGATAAACTAAGAAAAATCAAATCAGGAAAGCCAAACTGACAAGGTTGACCTTGCAGGACCCCTGCAAGAAGCTTTATCAAGGAAGCTACTGTCACTGTAATGAAAGGGTTTAAAAATGAAGCTAACATTTGGAATAAAGGAGAGGAATAAGAGTGTAGTTTTTTTGAGGTACTGGAGATTTCTCTTCTCAGCTAAGGTTAAAGAAAATGGTTGCTAGCATAAAACCTAGAACAGCCTGACTCTTTATAGTGTCTGAGTGAAAAAAAGATCAGACTCCAACAGATGTTTGTGGCTGCACTCAGAAGTGTTTAACAATCTGTTGTCCCCAGGATGCAAGAGGTCCAGAACACATCAAAACATGGTCCACATAATAAATACATTAAGAAAGTTCTCCAAATACACACAACCCTACATATGCTAATAAGTGGAAATGTGGAAAAAGTAGAATTAATATAGATGTGGAAAAATAGAATTAATAAATGACTATTCAAAGCCTAGGTTAAATTCTATTTGGCTGTTAAGGAAAAGGGTGAAGTGATGTTTTACAAAGACATGGTGATTTTGGCTTAAAAAAGTTGAAAAATATTATCTAAAGAAGCACTTCTCCTTGGTGTGTCTTATCATTCAGTTTTCAAGAAAAAATGATGAAGCTTGAAATGTCTTTTGACTTTTCCCTTTCCTGAGCAACACAATTCAGCTGCTACCTACTATAAGGAATAATGAAGAAAGTTCTTCAAGGATTGCAACGAAGCACTGACTACAATAAAACTGAAGAACTTCATGACCAATAAGCATTCAGGAATTATCAGAACAATGAGGCAAGGAACAGCAACTAGCTCTGCTACTCTTTCTATTTTGGTCTGCGTGTCTCTTACACTAACATGGCTAGTGATAATCTTGAATATTTCATGTAACAGCTGTGTTGGGATACGAACACATGGTATCCCAATAGATGTTGCTCTGAGGAAAGGGAAAGATGTAGCCCAGCACTGCTACTGCTCAACTCATGGGAGATACAGGAAGTCAGGGCCCAAGGGATAACCCTTCTGGACAGAAGGCATGCTCTGCAGCTGGACGACAGTCGTTGCAACAAGGGTCATGAATTTCAAAGTTGAAAATTCAAGGCTGAAAAATAAATGCTGCAAGGAAGGATTCTTTATCTCCAGTTTTGTCCCATCTCCAGATACTAGTATTGTATTTTACTCCATCTCTGCATACTTCAAGCATCTGTCTGATGTTGTGAGGGGCTGTTTTGAGTCAAGCCTATATATCTCTTACTCAGAAAGTTTCTTGTGCTGATTTAGGCACTTTGCTCTGTTCTCATTATCTGAAGGGAAAGTTAAGTGACCTCGAAGTCCATTTGTTCCCCATGAAAAAAGACAAAATGGCTTTAAAAGAGAAGATGTTGCTACTTACATAATAGCTGCCATCTTGGGCTAAAGCAACTTCGCAGAATTTCCCCAAACAAAATGTAATGTCATTTCTTATCAGTACTTATATCTCCTTGTGGCTTGAGGCGAGACATAAAAAAACTTTGACTATTTGCTTCATTCTCAGCCTTTCAGCTGATGCATAGCACTATAAAACTATCTGACAATACAAGTTATCCTGTCACTCAGTGTATAGCAAGGATATGATAACTTTATACCTGTGCAGAATTCCATTTCTTACCTGATACAAAGATGAAAAGGTTGCAGGAGGTAATACAACAAAAGATATCAATAAAATCCCACTGACATAATCACTCCATGCAAGAAAGTCTCCTGAAGCAAAGCTCTGTGGCGGAACCTATATCTATATTAGTAAGTGATGCAACCAGAGAGCAATGGATCTGCAAAGACAAGCAGTTGAGGCTGTGGATCAGGTGTCTATCTGCACTTTGAGAGTCCTTCTATGGCCTAGCTCTAATCTTCCTGCTTGGGTTGGGCACTCAAGATTGGCTGGTGTGCTTTAGGTGCTCCCTTGAAAGGCATCTGCCAATTTAGCTCCATGGAGAGAGGCCCAGCTTACACAAGGTGACTGGACTCCTCTCCATTGTGTCAACCAAGGTACTGCAAGTGGGGACAACTGGGAGACTTTCAAAACTGCATACCTGCCACAGACTAAAATGCTGCTATTGATGCACACCACATAGCGTGACCTGAAAAAAGATTTGCACTTCCATTGATTTGAGTTGCTAGATACAAGTAAATTTCTAATTGTTTTTGCTCTTTTGATGATTGGTTTTCTTTTGTTGTTCCCCCTCCCCACATTTTTTTTCTTTCCTTTAAAATCTTCTACAATGGATAACTAAAGCAAGATAATTCTGTGAGATGAATTACCATGTTATGACAGAGAATTATTCTTCAGGCAAGAGATATATTACCGTTTGCATATTTCCAATGGAATGAGATTTGTTTCACTGCATCTATTGATGATAGAGTGATTTGCTTCAGAGAATCTCTTCATGCAAAAATGATGCCCAATGAACTATGACATGAGACTGGCTAAGGAATAAGTGCCTATATTTTGTACTTCAATTTCTTCCCTTATTGTTTAGAAAAATGAGGATAGGCTACCAGCATTTACAATTGCATACATGGCTTGTCTTTATTGGTCCAAATTTCTGGCATATTTTCATAAAATCAGAAATTAATCTGAAATACTTTTCAAATTGCAAGAGTCAGTGTTTGTTATACTGCTGTCCTTTCTGATATTTTTGGCCATGTGAATCATATAAACATAGATAGAATAGAAGGATCCAGACTGAAATTGCCATTGTGGAGGCAACAGATGGCTGTGAGAACATAAAGTCCCATTTGTTTCTGATTGCAAAATGGAAACCTGTCAATGACAGCAGATTCTGATCATCTCTCCAAATCTGAAGACCAGTTGGAGACTAATTTCGATCAGGACAGGTTAATTTGAACAGGTGAGACACCCCTTAATGTATGAGTCTGCACAAAAATAGTAACTCTTTAGGGTGCAAGATCCAAATCATACATATTTTAAAGATTTGGGATATTTGAATGGTGTTACCCAACTAAACCTGCAAAACTCTTATGTATTTGTTCGCAAGTCTGGAGGCACTGATACTGGCTGCCTTTAAGTTGCATCTAAAGAAGTTTAGTTACAAATCCTGCCACTCTTGCATGCTGCAGCTGGATTGTTCCTGACATTCCTGGATTGTTCTGTAAAGGCCGGTATTTGGAGGAAAGCAAATGTATGTTGCTGCACGACAAAGCGTGGGAAGCAGTAGGGTTTGGGACTCCTGCTCTGTCTGGGCTGTGTAGCTCTACATGAAGATTTGTATTATGTATGGTCACTCAGTGAAATTAATAAAAAAAAATCCCTACTTCTTGAAAATCAAATGCTAGAAATTCCTAAGCACCATCACATACATGTATAATTATAAAGTTAAATGCACACTTGCATACATGCATATACCTCAGGTAATTTGTAATTGCTGACAAAAACCATTTGATTTAAAAAAATAATTTGGCATCCATCCTCAAAATCACAGCTATTTACTCTCCCTATCATAAAAGATAGTGTCTGGATTGGGTCAATATAACAGTCTCAACAAACAAGCAGAATATATTTTAAGCATGGATTGAGCAATACAGTCAGACTTAAGGTGGTCTTTTCAGGTCATGAATGAAGCAGCATGTGTAAATAAGGAGATGGAAGTTCATAGAATTTGGATCTTAGAGTTAGGAAAGAAGTCATGGCTTGATAGTAAAATGCAGCTTTTATTCGTGCTTCTCTGAATAAAAATACATGCATATATTGTTTGAAAATGAAGTTGCTATGGTAATTTGTTATTTACCAGAGAGGTGTAATTGAACAATTTTTTTTTCTAACCGGTTTATTAACAAGTCACACCTGTTCCTGAGTGCATTTAAATTACTCACCCTTCTTTCCTATGCCAAACTTTTCAAATTCAATTGCTTTGCTATTTCAAATTCCCTACAGTCCTACTAATGACTTATGCCACTTCTCAATTGCAGAAGGAAATTTTTCTAGCTGAGATCTTAGAGGATAAAAAAAATTATTATTTTTTATTTAGAACCTTTGCCTATAAATCAACAAAACCTATGGATCAATCATGCCTTCATATGTTTATAAAATGTATATATATATATATATAGGTATATGTATATATATACCTCTGTATTTCACTGAAACTCAGGTAAACACTACTCTCTATAAGATTGCAGAGATTTGATATTCATCAGTTTTACCTCTGCACATGCCAAAACAATTTCCTGAACAGGTGAAAATTTGGATCCATGGAAGAGAGTGTATAAAAAAGAAATTGTTTCCAAAATTAATTGATTTTCGACTTTGCACCGTGTGGTGTACACTAAGCTAGCTGCAGGAAAACACAGAGAGGTAAATGTCATGCCTACTGAATTATAGTAGCTAGGAAGTTTTCTCTGCCATTTAGTTTACATGGAAATTTCAGGTGGGATGGTTTCTGTTGGGAAGGAGGGGTGTGAATTGTTAAGCTCACACACAACAATAAGTTAAAAAAATCAGCTTACTTTGTAAAACATCTCTTAGTAGGTTTTAAGTGCCCATTAGTATCCACTGACAAACCCTTGCCAGAAGGGAGGAATGAGATCAGCAAATCGTGGGCATATTATGATATAATCCTACCAAAAATTCAATTAGATCAAAGTTTACCAGATCCAAATGCCCATGTTTAATTTTATAGTAATGCCTCAGGCCAAAGAAATGGGTACCATGCAGATATGTTCTGTGATAACTGAGACATTTTAAACTCAATATATTCCTGACTTTTAGGGCTATAGTGTCAGCCTTAAGGATTTTTAATTAACACTTTCTGCATGCATTAAATATGCTCCTTTCAGCCAACAAAGACTGTTTTTCCTCTTGAATTCTCTGAAAAGAATTTTGCTTCAGGTCTTTCATCCCTATCAAGAAATAATAGCAACAACCACATTAAAAAGAAATTACCCGACAAAATGAAAGATTTGCTTGGCTGAGAACGCAAGAGAATGCATACAGTTGTGGGGTAGCTCTTACTTACTATTATTTGTATTGCTCTATTCTTAAGAGGAAGGAAACAGATATTTTTTTCAAGATGATGGGGAATGGTAGTGACTATGGTGAGATTATGGTGAGGGGGTAGAAAAATGCAGAACTGTCTCCAGAGTGAGTATGCAGCTTCAATACTATGCATTTAAATGCCAAGTACATTCAAGGCAGATGTTGTATCTGCAGGCACTGAAATCAGTACTCCTGAGGGGCATTGCCCTGGACCTGTCACGAATCAATGGGTGATGAAGGTGTGGTTCCACTCCCAACCTGCTGGTCTGTGCTGCAGAGCTGACCACCATGTAGACTGTCAGAGGGTTACTGTAAAGCTCCTATTTCAGGCAAGGTGTGCTAGGGAGCAGTTTTGCTACAACCATCCTGTGTTTTTTCCTTAGTGGATTAGAGAAATGTGTAAACAAATCCATTATTTGTTTGCATATTGAACTGCTCTGGTATACAGGGCACCTCACTGCTGAAAGGCTATTAGACTACAGGGGATATACCAGGTTTTCCAAGGAAAGGCAGTATCCCTATAAACCATAAGAAGGATTCATTGATTGCCAAGAAAAAAATAACATTTCCTTCTTGTTTGTCCCCACCTTCACTTTCCCAGCTTCCCCTACTCTTTCTTTCACAGATGCTACTTTCCCCCTTGGTCCAAATCCTCTTTTTACCTGCTTCTTTAATTCTTAGTCCCAACACATGGGAGGGCCCATGATGTCTCCTCTTTCAGGATATTGAGCCTCTTTTCTCTAACTACTTTGGAACACAACCCTTCTCTTCCTGATCACTCTGGAAACACGGAAAATGGCTTTCTCAACANTAGAACCTTTGCCTATAAATCAACAAAACCTATGGATCAATCATGCCTTCATATGTTTATAAAATGTATATATATATATATATNGCTTTCTCAACACGTCTGCCTCACCTCTCCTGCTCTCCTCTTCCTTCTCCCTCCTCCCTCTACATCATCCCAGAAACGTCAAGTTTTGTGTGCCTGTTATGGGACTCTGAAGGGGTCTGAGAGGAGTAAACAAGTCCAAAATTTGGGGCTGCTCTTTGTACATATTACACATTTCACTAATGACCTTCCTTCTCCCTGCTCACAGCCAGAGAAACTCTGGTATTTTGCCAGCATGACTTGGGGATGATTTGAGAGACTGGCTGTTAATGAGGATGTTGGTAGAATCAAAAAGCTTACAAAAACCTTAACAATTCAGTACAAAATGTTGTTGGTTAATCATGAAGGTATTACTTTGTGTGCTCTACTGAATTTTGCTATGGCAATGCCTCTGTGTCTCAGGGGCATTACTTATTACTAATATTAAAGGGAAAAAAACCCTGTTTGGGAGTTGTGTTAGAGTTTGCAGGATACATATGGTTTTGATATGTAACCCTTGCACACTTCATTGCAAGATTAGGATTCTGCAGTCTTATCAATCTTTTCCTGCATGGTGTGCCTGTGCATGGAGAGACCCATGACGTATTCCTCTGTGCAGGATCAGGTGGCATTAAGGAAGACAGTTTATTTGTAGCTCTGGAGAATCTCTTATTGTTTATGAAAATATGGTCTTGATGACTAGGCAAAAACCAAAAAATAAAAATTAATTCTTTGCTTCCAGTGGCCAGAATTTGCAGTTTGAGATGCATAAATTGGCATGACTCCTCCTGGGCACAGGGAGCTCTCAGTGGGAGGACACAGGAGCAGTGGTGAAGACTTGTTATGTTACATGCAATGCTGGATGTTCTACTTAGCTACACTGAAACACTTTCTTCATCAGTATCAGCTCTCTCCAGACTTGAAAGTAAACAGTATCCTCAGTCTTCCTGCCTTTATTCTCGATTTTAAAGCAGCTGTTCTCCTCATATGCTTTTAACTCCTTATAAAACACTTCTGAACTTTTTACCCCCCCTAGGATGTGTGCTTTGAGCGCCTTGTCTTGTGGCCAATACCTCTTTCCACCTCAAATGCCCTTAACAGTGGGATTTGGGGAAGGCTTTGTCTAATGACAACCTTCTGGAAGGGCTCAGAATCAGCCAGGGTCTTTATGATACCTTTCCTTCTGGGAACTGTTAATCTATTTATATCCTGAAAGACTGGGCTTTGTACCTTTGTTTTTGATGTTACTCTTCAAGCTTACAAATATGAATGATGAAATAACCTAAAGTCTTGGAATTAAAAAAAATCAAAACCAGTCTGGCAAAGCAGATCAAAATACTCACGACTTTTAATACCTGCAAGAACTATTGTCATCATGTCCTTCACCTGTATAATATGGGCCCATGCCACAGATTTGTCTTCTGACTGAGCCAGAATGTTTTTCAAAGTTGTGCACACTTTGTATAATGACTTCNTCCAAGGAAAGGCAGTATCCCTATAAACCATAAGAAGGATTCATTGATTGCCAAGAAAAAAATAACATTTCCTTCTTGTTTGTCCCCACCTTCACTTTCCCAGCTTCCCCTACTCTTTCTTTCACAGATGCTACTTTCCCCCTTGGTCCAAATCCTCTTTTTACCTGCTTCTTTAATTCTTAGTCCCAACACATGGGAGGGCCCATGATGTCTCCTCTTTCAGGATATTGAGCCTCTTTTCTCTAACTACTTTGGAACACAACCCTTCTCTTCCTGATCACTCTGGAAACACGGAAAATGGCTTTCTCAACACGTCTGCCTCACCTCTCCTGCTCTCCTCTTCCTTCTCCCTCCTCCCTCTACATCATCCCAGAAACGTCAAGTTTTGTGTGCCTGTTATGGGACTCTGAAGGGGTCTGAGAGGAGTAAACAAGTCCAAAATTTGGGGCTGCTCTTTGTACATATTACACATTTCACTAATGACCTTCCTTCTCCCTGCTCACAGCCAGAGAAACTCTGGTATTTTGCCAGCATGACTTGGGGATGATTTGAGAGACTGGCTGTTAATGAGGATGTTGGTAGAATCAAAAAGCTTACAAAAACCTTAACAATTCAGTACAAAATGTTGTTGGTTAATCATGAAGGTTACCTTGTATTACTTTGTGTGCTCACCCAAATTTTGCTATGGCAATGCCTCTGTGTCTCAGGGGCATTACTTATTACTAATATTAAAGGGAAAAAAACCCTGTTTGGGAGTTGTGTTAGAGTTTGCAGGATACATATGGTTTTGATATGTAACCCTTGCACACTTCATTGCAAGATTAGGATTCTGCAGTCTTATCAATCTTTTCCTGCATGGTGTGCCTGTGCATGGAGAGACCCATGACGTATTCCTCTGTGCAGGATCAGGTGGCATTAAGGAAGACAGTTTATTTGTAGCTCTGGAGAATCTCTTATTGTTTATGAAAATATGGTCTTGATGACTAGGCAAAAACCAAAAAATAAAAATTAATTCTTTGCTTCCAGTGGCCAGAATTTGCAGTTTGAGATGCATAAATTGGCATGACTCCTCCTGGGCACAGGGAGCTCTCAGTGGGAGGACACAGGAGCAGTGGTGAAGACTTGTTATGTTACATGCAATGCTGGATGTTCTACTTAGCTACACTGAAACACTTTCTTCATCAGTATCAGCTCTCTCCAGACTTTAAAGTAAACAGTATCCTCAGTCTTCCTGCCTTTATTCTCGATTTTAAAGCAGCTGTTCTCCTCATATGCTTTTAACTCCTTATAAAACACTTCTGAACTTTTTACCCCCCCTAGGATGTGTGCTTTGAGCGCCTTGTCTTGTGGCCAATACCTCTTTCCACCTCAAATGCCCTTAACAGTGGGATTTGGGGAAGGCTTTGTCTAATGACAACCTTCTGGAAGGGCTCAGAATCAGCCAGGGTCTTTACGATACCTTTCCCTCTGGGAACTGTTAATCTATTTATATCCTGAAAGACTGGGCTTTGTGCCTTTGTTTTTGATGTTACTCTTCAAGCTTACAAATATGAATGATGAAATAACCTAAAGTCTTGGAATTAAAAAAAATCAAAACCAGTCTGGCAAAGCAGATCAAAATACTCACGACTTTTAATACCTCCAAGAACTATTGTCATCATGTCCTTCACCTGTATAATATGGGCCCATGCCACAGATTTGTCTTCTGACTGAGCCAGAATGTTTTTCAAAGTTGTGCACACTTTGTATAATGACTTCAGGTGATGGCAAATCTAGCACATTGCTTTGTAGATTATTTTCATAGATCCACATTTACAATTCTGCTAATCTACAGGTGCAAACGGTGACAATGTAAGAAATGCCACTATCAGAAATATTCTTTTCCCTCTACTATTTACAAATTGATGGAATCGTTACATGAGGACTGTATTTCTGTATTTGAGCCCTGACTTAGTTACCAACTTATTGAGAAAAAGTGTGTAGGGCTGTTTCTTCAAAAGAGTTTTCTGAGTGTGAAGTGGGTTACATCCCATCTCTGTAGTGGTACACATTTGTTAACCCAAAGCCTGAATTCAGCAGCAGCCCATCTCAGATATGTGACTGCCTGGGGAAAGCTTTTACTCTTTATTCCTCTTCCATCCTGTTCCAAATCCAAGGGAGCATTGGCACACTTACAGCTTCAATGCAAAGGCTCAATTCCATCTGCTCTGTGCTTGGACAAATGGTACAGGAGGACCTGAGCACATACACAGATGCTTGGAAGGTGAGCAGGTCTGGCAGCCACCCCCTGGACAAAGCCAATGGTGGAGTGCAGAGAGGGCGGGAGCAAGCACAATTTTCCAGCCTGGGATTGTCATCGTGCCTGCTGAGCTGGTGCTGGTGGCTGGTGAGGAAAACTGGTGGCTTGAACAAATGACGACCTCTCTGCTCTCCACTCTTGATTCCCAAACTGCTCTGTGGTGCCTTTGTTAGCCAGCATGACTAATGCTGCAATTACACACTGGGATTTAGCTGCACTGTCAACAGACAGCTGTCAATGCAAATTTTTCCCCTCTAAAATCCTTTTTTTGATGGCATTTTACAGACAATAAGCTGAATTCTTTTTTTCTGTCTGGGTGCTTACCATGTAAACTTTGGTCGGTTTAGATTGAAATTTTAGGCACAGACAAAGACTACAAATTTCTCCTAGTTTTGCAGAAATTTTCCAGATGTCAATGTGAGTCCATCTTGACCAAAATTGTTTTTAACATTTACTTTGGTCCTAGAGATACCAGCTTGTAGCAGAGACATAAAACAGCCTTGACCATTTCATTTGGCCTATATAACATTCAACCTGCAGCTTCATTTCCATGCTGTCTTCAGAAGTCCTTTTCTAAACTGCTGCTTATTGTTAACGGGCATTGATATATTGACTGTCTTTCATTAATGGAACAAATCAGTATTTTTAAAAATGTATTATTAGTAAAAACTGTGAAATCTTATCTGGAGAAAAGTATGTAGTTTATAATAAGTTATTCTATTGAGTCATTGTGTAGCATACCCGGTGTAGTTAAAGGACTCACATTAGCACAAAAGTCAGTTGCTTCTGATGTGAATGGGAATTTTACTATTGACACCAGTGGAGCCAGGTTTTAAACCATCATTTTAAGGGTTTTATTATAGAAAGAGGTTTATTGAGCGATTTTACAGTCTTGAGGGAAAAAAATCTGTCCAGTTTCCTGCCTTATTTTTACACCTATGGCTCAGAAGAGAGACTCAGGCAAAATCTATAAAACACAAATTTCTTTTATAGACAATAGAAAATGTACTGGGTTGAATTTATCCTGGTTGTGTTTGATCAGCTGTTCTTGTGACTCTGCATTCACTGTCTGTGCACAGTGAGCGCAAGGCCAGCCTGCCATAAATGAAATACACCAGCAGAAAATGTAGAGGAGACTCTTTTTCTTGAAATAGCACTATGCAGTGCCATATTTAAAAAAAAAACCCAAACCAAAAAACCGTCTTAATTTACAGGCAACACAGTCACAGTAAAGCAGTTGATTTCTTCTGTCTAATTTTTTGACTAACATG
The DNA here is from genome assembly GCA_013390005.1 of Calyptomena viridis. NCBI lineage: Eukaryota > Metazoa > Chordata > Aves > Passeriformes > Eurylaimidae > Calyptomena > Calyptomena viridis. The sequence goes on from WEIV01008119.1 coordinate 101,098, forward strand.
AACACAATGAGAACAAGCTTCAAGTCTTTGGGTTGATATGCTGCTTGGATAAAAGAGACCATGAAAGGAATGAGGAGTAAAATACTCAGTGAACTTGTGGTGTGCAAAAGGAAGGAAGAGGGCAGATGGAGAAAAAATGTACAGAATGGGCACAGCAGAAGAAAGGCTTTCAGAAAAGGAGCTAATGAATATTAAATGCCCATATATAGCCAGTGAAACCTCTGCTGTGTAGGTCAGAATTATTATTATGCCAACTTTTTAATTGAGACACATCTGCAAAAAATTCACCAAAAACCTAAGTATAATTCTTCTCTGTCATCAAACAACTTTTGAAGTGACTGGTTTATGTCAGTCTTTGATGCAGCTGCACGAATCATAAAAAATGCCTTACACGTGATAATACCTTATGCCAATTATCTTGCTGTCTTTTTTGCTTGACACTGGGTTACGAAGTGTTGCATGATGACCGGGACATAACGCAGGCTAAATAAATATGTAAGATCACTACTTTTTCTCTTAGATATGGATTTTAGTGATGCAGAATAACTTGCTGGATCCTGTAAGTCCTTCCTACCAGTTTTTGCTGTAGGTGCAGATACAATACAGTTATTGTTGGAGTGTTGTATTCAATATGCCTGCCTGGATGAAAAATAATTTTCTAGCTTTCTATTTTTGACAGATTTCTTATGAATGTTTACATGAATTGCCTTATTTTCCTACAGTCAATTAAAGTTTTTTGAGTGTAATCTATATTTCCAGCTCTGGGGTACAGACCCTGCTGGAATAGAGTACTACATCCAAATCTGAAAAATGAAGAGAAAAAATGAGCCTCAAGTGGAGGAGAGTATTTTTTTTGTTTGTTTTGAGCTTGCAGGATCTCTATAAATATGACAACTGGTAATTTTTAATAATTTCTCTGTTTTCACTCATGTAGGCAAATTTCCAAAGTCATAAACCAATGAATCCAGGACAACTGATCTCAGCAAGGAAGAACTGAAGACTTCTATGGCAGTGCCAGGACACTTGCTACTTGTGCAGATTGGTAGCAGGTGACAGTCCCCAGGATGTGCTGGGGGTGTGTGTGCATGAGAGGCCACAGAAAATCTGCCGGAGAAGCACAGCTGAGCAGGGAAGCAAAGAGGTTGACAGACACGGTTTCCCACCATGGCCTAGAGAGAACTGTGAACTTCAGTGTTTTCTTTTGCCTCTTGCTCTGCAGCAGTGCAGATGCTCAGGTAACCCCTACCTGCTATGCAGGCAGAACTCATGGACAGCAGCCCAGATGTCATTTCTAAAGAAACAAATGTTTTGGAAAATGCGTGACTCTGTAAGCATGTATTGTGAGATTTACCCTGCCAGATCATCCCATGAAATGCCAGCTGGAACAGCTCCTCTTGAACATAAGACATGAAACAATGGCTGCCAGAGACTCATAGTAGGCATTTAATTTTGCTTGGCTTGCTTCAGGACAGGAGAAACCTTCTTTTTTATAAATTACACAGTAGGTCCATCTGAAATGACTTTCCTCTTGAGAAATTTCTCTGAGGACATTGTTTATAAGTTGCTGACCTTCAAATGGCCTTCTTGTTCCATTACCGTGTTCTCAGGTATTTAAAGCTCCAGGTCACTTTCACTTTTAATTGTGCTTTATTATTCTCCATTGTTGCAGAATGTTTCAGTCAATTTAACTAGAAGGGAGTCTTACACTCTTGCCTTAATGTAATGAATTTAGGTCATAACAAAATGAACAATCATTCTTGCCTATTTTATTAATCTTAGTCTTGTTTCATTTATTTTTATGTTTTGGTGAATCTCCTTCAAAGGCAGCTGTAAGCAGAGATCATTGCATGTTAGCAGGAGACCATTCTCTACTGCTGGAGGTGAAAGTGAGGTGAGGAAGAAGTATGAGATGGGGAGAATTTAATGCTTGTAGGATTTTGAAATAATTGCATGGTTCATATATTTGTATCAGAGTAAAGTGAAAATTAATAAAGCAGTGGATTTATCTGACACTTAATCCTGAAGATATTCTTCCGCTGGACAAAGAAGCTGGTTGAGCAAAGTATCACCTTGCAATCCTTTTATTCCAAAATTTACTAATTAGACTTTAGTAGTAAAGTACTAAAGGCTTAGTATAGATGAAATCTTGGATCTTCCAATTAGCAAACGTGATTATGGAACACATAAAACATATCATGGTAACTTGAAATGTTCTTTTCATAATACTCTGACAGAGCTGTAAGATGCCAATCAGCTTACTTGCTGTGAGATTTCAACATGAGAAATGGCTTAGGTTTATTTTTAATTCTAAATCTTCTAATTTTCTCCCACTGCATCTTAATTTTGCCTTTCTCTTCTTAGAACCTTTTTGCTCAATTTCTTCTACCACTATATCCTTACTCAAATTCTACGTTCTTCTAGCACATTGTTCTCCATGTTAATTTTAAATATTATCTCCTTTCAATTGCAAGCCAGTTCCAGTTTCAAGCAATTTGAAAACTGCACAAAGAGATTTGGCACTAGAGGAAAAATTAGATGCCCGAACTTCCCTAAAGTCCAAAGTTTCAATCTAAAACCACATATATAGATGCCACTAAACTCTAGGGGTACCTAAGCCATCATTTGGAAGTTCCCCCTTCTGACAAAATTTTCTCCCATCAGTTTATGGTCAGTTGATGCCTTAACCCAGTGACATCCCATAAACAGAATCCTTTTGCCTGCAAGCTCTGAGATCCTGGATTCAATCAGCATTCTCCAAAAACATACAGTACATGCTGTAAACATTTGATTCCTCACCAAATGCAGTTGTGGTTACTTAATACACAATTAAAGGCTTAGTGCTTAAGCATAGTAGGTTAAATACCAGGAGGCACCCATGATAGGAGATCTGACTCCTTCCTCAACATCAGTAGTTTAACACCTTTATCACCTGTGTCCTGGAGGAGCATCTAAGCCAACAGAGGCAAAGGATGAGGAGAAAAAATTGTGTTCCCAAATGTGTTTGTGCCTTGTGCCTGAGGACTTGAATATAGGAACTGGAGTCCCATCTTCTTCCTATTCCTTTCCTTTTCCCTTCCTGAAGGCAAACTTCACCAAGTTCCTACTCATGCTTCCTTTCCAATCTCATTCCCTTGTGAAGTAAGGTCCTGCAGGATGTGATCTCTCCTCCTATGTCTCTGCCATCAGTAGGTTTAGTTAAGGAAATTATCCTGGGGGAAGAAGAGGGAAACAAAGGAAAGAAGTGACGCCAGGGATATGTGAGGGTGTGTGTACCTGGAACTTACTCTGATATAGCATCAGTCTAAGGTTGCAGCAGGTACTGAGCTCTTGGCACTGGCTCCCACAATTATGCCTGAGGCGATCTTCGAGATCTGGGGTGTAGGTAGAGGAAGGCCCATGTTCTTGACTAAGTGTCTCAGCTGTATTCCATTACTCTCAGCTCATTTATGCCATTGCTTGGCCTTTGTGTTGCTGACCAATTCCCACATAAAGAAATGCTGACACAATGAGCGATTAATGGCAGTTTTGGTGTCTGGTAGTGGTCTAAAAGAAATGCCAAAATGAGTTTTGTTTGTAGAAATAATATTTTTTACCAATTCACCTAGCAGGGTTGGAAAAATGTGGCATGCTTTTGTACGTGCAAGCATCCCTGGAACAACAGTAGCAAATTACAAAGCGCTGTTTTTGGGGAGGACCATTCACAACATACATGCACAACAGTCTAGTCCAACTGATGAAGTTATTGAATCACATAAGTGATGGGGTTCACCCCGCTTAATGGTAGACATCTATTGTTTATTGTTTATGACTGAGATAAATCTCTGTAGATGTCCTTTAGAACTGATGGAAAACCAGTTCTGGCCATTAGATTTAAATTAATTGCTCTGTAGACCTTTCTATTCTCTTCATAGTCTGTGCAGAAAATGTAGACAACTAGGTCACATTAGATCATACTCTTAGATGCCTACCTTTGATACAAAAGATCTCTGACAATACATTTCACTTGCAAGAGGATCATGGGGTGGTTGGCTAGCTGAACTTTCGGTATTTATGCCAGACAACAGATTTTGCAAGGAATCAGGCAAGGATTGAGGAAATGTTAAATGTCTCCTACTCAGACTAAGGGGAGTTAAGAACACTTATTCCATTAAGGAAGCACTTATTAATAGCAAATGCATACTCCATAGGAAACTCTTGTGAAAAACTTACATATTTTAGTTTGATCATATGGTACCTCATGCTGGAAACAGGTTAATGCTTTAAATTTGTAAACTTCAAAAAGATTAGTAGCGACAAAGGAATTATTGACCATTGTGTGTTGAAGGATATGTTAGCTGAACAGCAACATGGGTGGATGCCAATATTAGGATCACAGAAGTTGCCAGACTCAACCAAAATAGTGGGGTGTGAAGATTTGTGTGAAGGAAGATGGGAAGTCATTGCAGGCAATTACATGTTGTATAAACTTGTCTGGGGCTGTGGTTTCTGCCTAATCACAGAAATTTTACTAACTGATACCCTGAAACATGATAATTCACAGCTAAAGTAATGTTTATTTTGTATTTAATTTAGCTGTGTAGGTTCTCACGCTCTCTTGCAAACATCAAATACTTTTTTGGTCTTCATAAGTTATTGGTCTCATTGATTATGTCTCTGTTGGTAAATAAAGCAGATGTACCCACATCATCTGCCTGAGGGTGAGCTATGTGGCACATCTCACATTGCAGAAAGGTCAGAAAATAATCTCCATCCTCAGGACTGATGGCATTGATTGCACCAACTGGATTGCATTCACACTGGCACTCTGCAGTGGAGTATGTCTACCATACGGTGTCTTGGCCTAAATGGTGGTCCTAGGACATAAGAATAATTTTTTCTCTGTGTGTGTGGTTTTTTTTTTGGTTGGTTGGGTTTTTTGGGGTTTTTTTTGGGGTGTTTTGTTGTTTTTTTTTGGTGTATGTGCTCGCACTATCTGAAGTAGCGCCAGCAAAATGTCAGATCTATGAGAGTGACGTTTCCAGAACATGCAACTGACAACTTACATCTCATGGCCAGGAGTCCATCTGGGGATATCTGATCGTTTGAGGATATCATTGGAAGGCAGAAAGAGACAAACGGGTGTACTGTTGTCCATACAATAACAGTTGCCCAAAGGGAACTACTCCCCAGTATTGCTTTGCAAGAAAGCAAGTGAGAGCTGCTAGAAAAGTAAAAGCGTATAAGCAGAGGGAATGCCTGGATGTCCACTGTATGAGCAAACACCATGTTCTTCTTTTTGCTTAGCAGTGTGGAGATTCTCAGAGGCACTTTGCAGCAGTGATTCCAAAGTCAACTACATTTTACTAAAACTCACATATCCTTGTAGTAGCTGGATACCTGTTCATTTCATTGAAAGTTCTTTGCCTCTCATGTAATGGAAGGAGATAAAGCAACACACGCACTTATATTCCTTATACCACTTGTTGGTCTTGTTGGACCTTTGCCTTTTCGCCTCTTAATGAAAGACAGCTGTTAGGATTTTAGGCTGCAGAACAATCTGAGAAGAAAGTATCTCTCTGTTTTACGCACACAGGTGTCCAACAAAGAGAAGTATCTGACTTCTAGGCACTACTGTACCAGAAATCATGAATGTTGGTTTATTTTTATCTAGTGACTTCCCCTATGTATTATGTTAACCCTGTTTGTATGCCAGGCACCTATCAAAGCCACTCTATCATTTCCCTTCTCAGCTGGACGGGAAGAGAAAATATAGCAAATGCTCATGAGTTAAGAACCAACAGAAGTCATTCACTAAATACCATCAATAGGCAAAACAGAACTGAATTGGGGAAATTAAGTGAATAGATCACTAATAAAAATCAGAGCAGAATAGTGAGAAATAAAATAAATCTAAAAAACATTTTTCCTCCACCCCTCCCTTCTTCTCAGGCTCTACCTCCTCCCTTCCTGCAGTACAGGGAGACAGGGAGTAGGGATTATGGTCAGTTCATCACAGGTTATTCCTGACACTGCTCAGGGAGAAGAGTCCTTCCCCCAGTCCACTGTGGGATACCTCTGACAGGAGACTACTCCACAAACTTGATGTGAGTCCATCCCACAGGCAACAGTTCACCACTGCTCCAACATGGGTCACCTTTCTACCTGGTGCAGTCCTTCAGACACAGCCTGCTCCAGCATAGGACCCCCACGGGGACGCAAGTCCGGCCAGGTGATCTCCTCTAGCATGGGCTCCTCTATCCACAGGTCTGCAGGTCCCTGCCAGAACCCTGCCCCAGCATGGGCTTCCCATGGGCTCACAACCCCCTTTCAGGCATCCACCTACTCCAGTGTGCATCTTCATGAGCTGCAGGTGGACCTCTGCACTACAATTGGCCTCAAGGACTGCAGAGGGAAATCCTTTTTCACCAGAGTTTTCACCATGTGTTGCAGGAGAATTTCAGGTCCAGCACCTGGAGCACTTCTGTCTCCTTCTTCTTCACTAACCTTGGTGTCCCCAGAGCTGTTCCTCTCACATGTTTTCACTCCTCTCTTCTCTGGCTGCAATAACCTCTGCACAATAACTTTTTTCCTTCTTAAATATCACAGAGGCATTATTATCATTCCTGATTGGTTCAGCCTTGGCCAGCAAGAATTTGTCCTAGACTCAGCTGGCATTGACTGTGCCAAACATGGAGGAAGCTTCTAGCAGCTTCTCACAGAATCTACTTCTGTACTCCCCCCGCTACCAAAACCTGGCCACACAAACCCAGTACACCATATAAAAGTCTTTCCAGCTTCCTGATTACTTCCATTACCTGCAATTTTTTTAAGAACTCAAATAATCAGATGTGAGCCTAGAAATACTTTTTGGTCATTAAATATTTTGCATTAATTTTGTGAATGACCTTGAACTAAGAAAAATCTCCCAGAGTGGCTGCCCAAAGTAGATGTCTAGCCTGAAACAAAGCAAAGCAAAGCATGAAGTCCAGTTTTCATAGGTATGAACACCTGCACTCTTGTGTCATTTGGGATGTTTGGTGCTACTCAAAACAAGGTCACTTTGGTTTGTATGCTCCTACATGATCCTGAATGTCTAACTTTGAAATTCCAAATTGGAAAATACAGACCCAGAGAGATTTGGCTTTTGAACCCTCTCCAACCTTATTTTTTTTTCTGAAACAGTAAGCCCCACTATCATTGCTATATACACCCTTTCCAATGATTTTTTTAGTAAATCTTGTAAAATATCTACAGAAAATGAGAAGGTGGCTGTTACAGTTCAATGCAGTGTTGTACTGTGATTGACCTGAAAAAAACTTTTAACAAATTTTCAAGTCCTTCCTTTCCTTTGATCTTCTTAACTACTTAAATCAGTTTCCGCATTTTATAAATCCCTTACATATTGTCCCGTCATTTGGCATGGTTGCACTTGCAGGTTATATTAAACAAAGTACCGTTCTTCAGGAAACTGGAAAGAAACACCTGTTAAGGCTCTGTGAGTGATAAGTTATCACAATGCAAAATACCAGATGCTCTGTGCTCCAGAAAACACAGTTCATTTGCAGTTCTGATTTGTGTTTGTTAATCAAGTTGGTCTATTTATGTATTCAGCATAATTGATGGCACCACTGGTGCTATGTAGTCAAGTTGCCGCTGCTTGAGGGAACAGAAACACGTTTCCCTCTTGCCTCCTTTACTGATTTATGGTTCTTGTATCTTAAGTCAAGATTGAATTGCAAGTCCTCAGAACAGAGTCCAAGGTCCAAGAACTGCTTTTGTAACGTAAACAGGATACTTGTTTGTTAAAAATGAATAAACTCCTAATCTATTTTTGAATATTAATTCTTAATTTGCATTAATTTTCATTAAAATTTGCAGTGGTTTTGCATTGAAAATCCTTTATAAAAATACTTAAAAGTGGGAAAGTCAGTAGAATTGCAAGAATAATGAGATAATCAAATTAAGGGTATCTTAAAATAAAAGTAAATTAATAATTACTTTAAGAATTATGAGCTTATTGGGAAGGGAAAGGAGAGGAAAGTGTGAAAGCAGAAAAGCCGCAAATGTTCTGTGATCTGGTACTTCCTACTCCACATTGTAGTCCACCTCATGAGGATAACACAAAGCCTTTAAAAGGTAAAAGGCTGTGATTGAAAGAATAGTATAAAAATTTAGTGTAACTGCTATACCCCACTGGACATTCTTGCAAACAGCATGGTGAGGTTTCATAAAGAGCTGGGCAACTCTGTCTGGTTTAAGACAAGAATGCAATAACACATAGTAAAAGCATCTTCTTTTTTTTGCACTAATTCTGTCATTTTAGTGATCTCAAATAAAATGGAAACTGTTGACAAGAGCTGGGCAGGAGTTTTTGGGAAAACCTTTTTCAGTGAGAAATGCAGTCCATCAAGTCAGAAGTATTTTAAGGTAGAAAGTCTACTGATTTTATCCTTGCTATCTTCTCAATTTCTTGTGTAGCTTTTAAAAAAGTAGCCCTATATAATGGCTCCCATGTGTAAAAAACACTGAATCAATGCTGCATTTTAGAATCTCTCCTGAAATTATCTGTTTACGTTATTTTTCTTTTAGTTTTATGTGTAATGGGAGATGATATTCATTGCCTAACTCAGTGACAGTGCACAAGTGCAGTGTTTATAATTTGTGAAGATCTGCAGTTGTCTCATCTCAGCTAAAAACTTTGAACCCTCAGATAATAAAATATTCACAGAATTTAATTGACATGGTCTTATCTCTTATTGAACTGGTGGTGGTCTGGGGCTTAAGCTAAGATGAAGATGCAATTATGTGTTTTCAAATTATGTCACTTTACAACCACCTAAGCATCTTATTTTGGATGCAGCCATATGGAATGATGATGCCAAGGCTATACAACCTACTTACTGCCATTTTGAGACCTCAGATGGCATAGTAATTGTCCCCAAGCCCACAAGAACCATGAATTATTTGCATTTCTCTGTGGAGTTGTTTTCTTGCAGGACAAATAGCAGCTGGCAGAGGAACAAGCCTACAAGACAAATTTAATTCAAAAGCATACATTTGGATACAAATAAACACACTTCAACATGAACCATAGCTGTGGATCTTTAGGTGCGATGGTACTACGAAAATCTGTGTTTTCAGAAATTCTTTTGATGTACATGACTAAATACTAATGAGGGAAATAAAAGGGAATCACCTCATCTTTATAGTCTGAATGATATGACTGTATTTTTGTCAATGCCTCTTACCAGATAATGTAATACTAGAAAACTAGTGTTCCTTACCCTCATGTGAGTCAAAAATAAAAGATGCTGTGTTTCAATGAGATGCTGATTTCTTTGCCCTTTGATGAATTAAATTATTTTGAAGACATGGAGTGTGTTTTTGTGTATTTCCCAAACTCTTTTTACAGCTAGTAGGCTCCCAAAGGTCTGATTGTTTTTTCTTCAAAAATGCAATACATTTTGCATTGAAAATCCAATTTTTTTGCTAAGAAGCCTTCACATGAACAGACAGTGTTTACCTCTTGTCGTATTTGCTTGCTCTTTTGAGGTTATCTCAGGCACATAATAAAACATTATCAGCCCATCCATTAATAAATGTCTCTGAGCCCAAGACAGCAGAAATGCTTTGCCCATCAGAGCATATTACAGTACTCTGACTACAATGCCTTGTTTTTTCTGAAAGCTACATCAAAATGAAAGAAGACAAATCAGTGCTTGAAGCTTAGAAAGGAAAATGTTTTGATATGTAAAATACTATAGAAAATAGGTAGGCATCTTGACCAAAATATCTGTCACTCTAGAAATTTCTGTTTTATTTTAACAGCCTCATTTTTTTTCTTTTGTTTTGGATTTTTGTTTGTTTGTTTTTTTATATGGGGGGAGGAATTGAGTAGGTATTTATTTGCAGCTTATAAGTCTAATTACAATGCCATGATGCTGCTTCCACAATAACTTTCAGCATTCTTATGCACTGATCATTGTTGCTATGTAGAGGCAATTCTGACTTTGTTGTTCCAGTTTTGATTTTAGCAGGCTTTGTTTGACTCATGCTGTAGCATAAGATAAGTTCCAGGTTCTGATATAATCTTCCATTTTTTTTGCCAGGCCAGCTTTTTTCAAATGCATTTTTTGTTTTAAAATTTAGCAGTTTTTGTTCTCACCAATGATGTGTGTGAAAATTCTGAATCCATTGTTCCTCTCTTATCTCTGTACAAATTCATTAAATCATTAAGTCAGTATATTGGCATTTTCAGATTCACTTTCAAAATTTTGCCTTGAAACGTTTTGCAGAAAGAAGTTCAGAATTTCATCCTTATTCAACAAGGCATATAAATCTAACTTAAGTACTTTGCTGAGATGTTTATTTTCATGGTTAAAATTATGTGTTGACTAATGCTTGTATTTGGTAATACCGGAGTACTAGAGGTTGTAACTATAAAAAAGGGTGTATTGTCTATATTTTGATGTGTTTCAACCAAAAATAAGTCAAGTTCTTTTCTCCAGGTGTCTTTTCCCCCAGCCCAGAAGTGAAAGAAATACCCTTGCACTGCTCCCTTAGTTGAGGTTGTTTCCTATTCTGAAAACTCACCACCACTTCTGCACAAAGCAAAGTCCTGCAGCTGTTTCTTCAAAACCTCTAACAGACTAAGATCCGCTTTCCTTTATGTCTGCTTTCTTTTACTATTGGTTAACTAAATAAATGAATGGATAAACAAAGAAATCAAATTTATGTCTGTTTTACAAAAGTTATTTTCATGAGAAAAACAAACATTTAAAAACTTACTGCTGTTTCAGGGTATAACTAACTAAATTTTAGGGAAAGAAGTTTGGCATTACTCTTTAATATGCCACCTTGCATGGTGTTTCCTTAATTGAGAAAGACGTTGATATCAAGTGGCTAGCCTGGAGATCGCTGTGCATGAATGTTGGTACATCCTCTCATTAAAGATTGTTAGGAAATAGAAAGGAGGACTCTGAGAACAGGAAGTGTCATGAACCATTTTATAGCTTCTGGACTATGTTCTGGGTAACGTTGTTTATGTCTTGGCTGCAATGCTGACATTTTGTAAATGCTGTCTCATTTAATAAATATAAATGTGATTACCTTGAACAGGCTGTTTGGAGTGCCCTGTAACAAGATCTTTCCCTTTTGCATTATGAGATGCTTCTGAAACATATATATTTTCTTCTCCTGGTTCATTAGGACCAAATTTAGGACTTGCTTCTCAGGCCAGGTAAATGGAGTACCTGGTGGTGAAGCCATCAGAGTCAGGGAGGACAGAATCTAGCTTCTCAGGACTGGCATCCTGCAGCCCACTCTGTGCATGAGAGAGACTTAAATGGTCTCATCACTGCTGTATCCAACCTAAAACTTCTGAAATCTTTATCTCACACAGGATTTTTAGTGTGATTCTGAGGTAGAGCAAGTCAGGCTATGCAATGAGGGAGGAAGTCTGAAGCAGTGTAATTAATAATGGAACTGATTCCACTAAATGCAAGTCTATTTTTTGAGCAGCTTCATTAATTAAAAAAATAAATAAATTCTCTCCTTCAGTTGGTTGTTACTGGTTATGAGAGCCTGATGCATTCTGTGTATATTCAGAGATGACACAGGACAATAAACTTTTAGGTTAGGTACAAATCCCGTGGGACATTAGAGAGCCTTGCACAATAGAGGAATAAACATATGGAGGGTAAGTAGCAGACACTGATTTGATTAGAAAATCAATATATAAAGCAGTATCCTTGCACTTCAGCCAATTAAGACAATGATCAACAAAAGTCCCTGGACTGCTTACGCATGTTACATTAGATCTTTATAGGATAAAAGCCAGAGCCAGGAACCAGAACTTCCTGCTCCCACCTGAGTGCCCTAACTTTGAGGCTGTGGCCACAGACCATTACTCCAGATCTTTCTGGCTTGTGAAGGTTCCTCTTTGGCTGCCCAGAAAGTGGCTGCCACAAGAATCTATCCCCTCTTCCCTCCTTCCAAACACTCCAATCGTCTGGTTGTTTTGTGCGCTCCTTTACATACGTTCCATTGAATCCAGCAGGAAGGACAGTGTGGGACCAAGATCTCAGGCCCCTAATAGATGCATGCTCCACCTGCCATGGTCACTGTGTGAAGTGTTCATCCCCTCTTTGCTCTTTTAGTGATTGCCCTCTAAAAGAAGTGAACCCTATGCATGCAAGTGCCTCTCCATGGCTGGAACAGCTGCACTCTGAGCAGCTGCTTTGTATTGGTCTGACTGACTTCCTCAAATCCCCCAAAAGAGTGGGAGGTTTTTTGTGGCCGTTTTCACATTGAGTGCCTCTAAGATAGGTCTCATGAAAAAGGATGCTCTCTGGTCCAACTTTATTCCCTCTACTGCCTACAAAGGGACTTGTAATCTGGATGCTCCTGCTGAGAGTCAGATTCCAAATTTTTGTACTGCAATCCACAGTTTGAGTACCAGAAGAGAATGGATTAGATCTTGTCCAATATTTTATCTTTTTTTTTCTTTAAAATCAATTTTTTTCTTGTCTGAAACACTGTAAGATCTAGTGCCCAGCCTGATGCTTTTTTTGCAGAATCCAGGTTAATTATGTGAGTACAAATACTGTGTGACACCTTGCTTTCTGCAAAGAGACCCTCATTCTCTGTGAGTAATCAGAGACTAGGATTCTTTTCTTGCAAACTGCATTTCAGTCATTCAAGATTTTTATAATCTGACTGCATACCAGGTATATGGATAATTTAATTAGGTGTTAAATTTTAGTTCCGGTTCTCCATTTCCTTAATGTGATTGGATGGTCTTCTTTTTCCTGATTTAAAATAATGGTTCTGAATGTCAGGCTCCTAAAAAAATGTTTGATTGCTAGCTGCAGAATGTGGATCAAGTCAATGATATGAAAACAAGTGTGCATTTTATGCGTTAGCTGAGAGCTGTAGTGGTCTGACCTCATTCATGCTCAGTTTTATGCTGCTGCCCTTTTGCTGAGGTAATGCAGCTATTCCAGATTTACATGGCTGTGGAGGGCAGAGCATAAAGAGAATAAATGGATATCATTGTGCAGTTCTGGCTGTGGATGAGTGTGTGGGGACAGGGTGGGTGTTGCTGCACCCCTGTGTGTCTGCACCTTAATAGGTGCCTGCACCCAGGACTGCAGTGAAATCCTTAGCCAGGGGCTCCCAGTGTGTTCCTGAGCTGTGACTTCCTTCAGGAGCCCTGAGCTGAGGGGAGAGGGAAGAGGAAGTGGACTATCATAGCTCTTTACTTGGTGTTTTCCTAATTTAGAGGGAGACGTTGATTTTCCTTCACCTATTTTACACCATCAAAGTATCATAAAAAAGACCCATAAAATAAGACTAAAACACAAACACTTGAGTCTTTTGGGAGAGACATACTTTATGGGAAGGATATTTTCCTTCCATTTTGTGCTGCACTAAGCCTTTGGATTAATAGTGTTCATTACAGTGATAGTAACTGTACACCTAGAACAGCAACTGTGGTCCAGTTGTCTCTCAAAAATTTATACCTGGCGGAAAATAAATTGATTTGGTCATTGAGTTTCTCCTACTTGCCCCCAAGCATGGATAGAACTAGATGAGCTCCTTGCTTTTTGTGGTTCAATAGGATTAATTTAATTCAACTAATTCCATAAAGACCCTCGATGTTTTTTGACTGTGAGCTTTATTTTGCTCAATAAATCTTTTCCACTATTTTAGGTTTTTATCACCTTAGAAGCGGTGCCAGAATTAGGTGTTCGATTACCCCAGATGGTGTTGCAGAGCTCATTTATGTATTGATGAATAGCTGGTCCTTTGCAGCTGTTTGATGTGTACACTGAGGGTGATGATAACATTGTTGAATCAGAAGTACATGCATGCTGGAGATGTGTTAGCATTTGGTGTCAGTGAGAAGTGTGATGGTAGTGGGTAATCCCTTAAGGCTGGTCCTTTGTGGGCTTAGAACTGGCTGTATTACTTGTTTGTCCACTTGTTTGTGATGGAAGACATTTGGAGAACGCTAAATCCGCCCTAACACACCTTTTGTGGAGGAGCTGCCATTATGTTATCTCAGTTAATATTTGTATAGTGCTGATAGCATTCTGTGTGGCTCACAGGAATAAAGACAAAATCTGTGCCTTGAAGAGGTGGCAAATTAATATTTCCACAAAGCTCAGCAACCTCGCAGATTGTAAGTTGCAAGGACGGGCCTTAAAAAAAGCAATAATGTGGTGCAGGAATATATGGTATCAAATGCTGTACAATGAAACCATGGGGTAGCAGCCATCAGGATTTTCAGTTCTACTATTTTTCTGTGTCTGATTTTTTGGTTCTGATATTTCTGTGTTAATTTTTGAGAGTATTTTCTGCTGTTTTGGTTTTACACAATTTGTGTGCATCTTATCCAAGAAGGAAACCATAACAGTAGATCGTATAAGGCAGGACCAGGTAAAAGTTTCTTTCAGGCAAATTAGCATAAAGAAAGGAAAAAGATCCTACTATTGCTACCTTCTTCCTTGGATACAGGATTTAAGTTTATTACCAGCAATTTATCAAGAATTTGCTGTTATTTAAAAATATTTAGACTTATGCTAAATGGGGCTCAGAGGAGACACCTCTGATTTTCAGAATCTTCCATTTCTCAATAGAAGATTTTTTACCAAGAGTTTTCAGTGGAAACAAAATGCCTCTGTTATAACTGGGACTTCAAACAGACCTCCTGGTTTGGATTTATCTGCAAAACTCTTGTAAAATTTTCAGGGGTTTTAAAGTATTTTTTCCTGCCTCTGTGCTGCATGCCCAGGCTTTCTTACCTGCACAGAGTTTCATGGGCATTCACATGGCCCTGCTGCTGCTACCCCACTTTGTAACCACGGGGCAAGTAATTCCAGATCTCACTCAACTTGGGCATCCAAGAACTGGGGATCTAATCTGAGAGGGAGATCTCTCTGCCGTCAGTGGAATGAGATGGCAAGAGAAGGAAGGGATGGGAAGAGAGGGAAGGGATGGGAAATTGGCACAGGATAGCATGCTACATCTAAAGAGACATGTCCTAGGTGGGTAAAGAAATTATTCATCTGTCGAAGAGCTTCTTTCTAATGTGCTTTGGAGGAGCCTTATTTTTACATGTCTAAAGTTACATGATATGAATCCTATCTTTTGTTTATTTTGTTTTCTCAGAGGGCAGATTCTTCGTGAGAGTAGTGCTTTTTAGCCACTGGGGTAGTAACTAGCATAATGGCATCTAATTTCAGATGAAATCTATAAATGACTTCAATAAAATAAAATTACTTTGCTGCTTTCTGTTCTTTCATTACTGATTCTTAAAGATTTTCAACAGGTTTTCGGTGTGGATTTTATAATGTTGTGTTTCTGTGGGGTACCAAACTGTCATGGTTTAAGCCCAGCTGGAAATTAGGCATCATGCAGCTGCTCACTCAACCCCCACCAGCAAGATCAGGGAGAGAATCAGAAGGGTAAAAGCTAGAGAACTCATGGGTTGAGATACAGACAGTTTAGTAAGGAAAGCAAAAGCTGCACACACAAGAAAAGCAAGCCAAGAAATTAGTTCACTACTTCCCATTGGCAAACAGCTGTTCAGCCATCTCCAGGACAGCAGTAACAACTACTTGGGAAGACAAGTGCCATCACTCCAAATGTCTCCCCCTCCTTCGTTCTTCCCCATAGTTTTATATACTGAGGATGATGTCATATGGTCCAGAATATCCCTTTGGTCAGTTTGGGTCATTTGTCCTGGCTGTGTCTCCTCCCAACCTCCCATGCACTTTAAACTTTCTTGCCAGTGTGGCCATAGGAAAAGCAGAAAAGGCCTTGGATCTGTGTAAGCACTGCTCAACAATAACAAAAACATCTCTATATTATCAACCCCATATTCAGCACAAATCCAAAACAAATCCAAAACTAGTCACGGTGAAGAAAGTTAACTATCCCAGACAAAACCAGCATACAAACATAAACACACAATGAACAACCATTGTTTTGGAGAAGACTTCTAGTATTTGAAATAACTTATAGGTCCAGTTTACTGCTCAAATAACTGAATTAAAAATACTTGAACAATTCCTCAGCCTGAGTTTCATAATTTCTTCCAGGTGCTTAATATGCAGCAATGCCCGTTGCAGAATATTCATATCTACCTGTCTGCATTTTATGGGCAGAAATGTTCTGTCACATTTACAAATTGGGTAGCCACAAACACTAAATTTACATGGGAGGGTGTCTATAGATATCATTGGAGAAAGGACATCACAGTCCCTCAATTTCCCAAGCTTTTCTTCTTTCCCTTCACCCGCTGGAGAGTTCTGCTGTGAAATATTTATTTGCCTTTTTTGGTTTATCGTTGTTTACTGAATTTGGAAAAGACTGGAAATTCTCATCCTGTCCTGGTACTATAGCATTATTGGGCTTGGGATTGTTACTTTGGTATTTACAGTATTACAGAATAAAACAAAATCATAGGACACCCAGGTTGAAAGTGACCTCCAAAGATATTCTGGTTCTACCTTTCATGGGAAAGGAAGCATAGATGACATTATTTAGCACTCTGTCCAATTTAATTTTAAAAATTTCCAGTGGTGGGGACTCTGTCACATCCCTAGAGATGAGATCATTCCAGTGACCGGTTGTTCTTACAGTAAAAAATTTCTTATTATGTCAAGATGAAATTGTTTTCAGTGTAACTGGTACCCATTACCTTTTGTCTTCCCCATCTGACTCCTTGTAAAGAGAGAGCCTCTGCCACCTTTGCAGCTGCCTTTTAAGCACTGAAATGCTGTGATGAGGTCCCTGCTGAGTCCTTTTTACATATAAGTGATCTAACACTTCCAGTCTTTCTTCATAAGGCAAGTTGTTCACCCCTTTTAATCTTCATGGCACTTCTGTGGAACTTCTCCAGTCTGTCTGTATCTTTCTTGCATCATGGGGACCAGAAATGGACAGAGTACACTCTGTATGGCCTGACAAGCACTGAACATTGTAGAATGATCACATCTCTATACTTCTAGTGAAGTATACTCTATACTTCTAGATTTGCCTTCATGGCCGCAGGGGTGTGTTGCCGACTCATGTTCAACTTGTTGTTTGCTGGGATCCCCGAGTCCCTTTCTGCTCCCCAGCCACACAGATCCTAGTTTGCACTGTGCTCTTTGGTTATTTTTTCTCAGGTGCAGAAGTTTGCACACATGTTTTTTCATATGGTTTCTGCTAGCCCACTCTTTCAGGTCTCTCTGAAGATGGCTTTCCTTTCTGAAGTGTTCGCCTTGCCACCCAGCTTGGTGCCCTCAATAAAAGTGGCAAACTGCCAGAAGGCTCCTTCCTGTACTATCTGAATTTTTAACTTCTCACTTCTATAAGATCTCCTGTATTTTCTAATAAACAAATGTCTCCGCAGAGACTTTGTCTCCTTTGTTCACCAGTGCAAAATCTTTCATTGACAGTGGGTGGATTGGACAGAGCAGAGCTGTCTTGGGAGCCTCCTGGAGTGACACATGTGACAGCTGTAGCACTCACACTCTGCATGGAGCAAGGATGGCTGAATGCAGATGCCAATCATCACTGTAACTATATTTCTACACTGTATGTCATAATTAACCGAATAAAAATTATTACATTTTTTTCTTTTCAAGTAGGAGATACTTCTTATGATGCTCACCAGCCATTCCAAATGTTCTTTTCACATGGTTGTGATTCTTCCTTCTGTCTTAGCTTCCTGATCCTTAAGAGTGTGCAACAGATAGCCACAGGAGCAGACACCATTCTTAACAATTTTTCTTCTTTCTTTTTGCTTTTCCAGTTGAGCCCAATATAATGTTTAATTTTCTCTTCATTCCTCCTGAATCCTTAATCCTTTCTTTTCCCGTTCCTGTCTGCCAACCGTGTAGCTGCATTACACAGTGAATAAAAGATTTTTATGCAAATATGAACCCACAGAACTACTTAGTTTTGGATACTATGATGCAGGCTGTACACTATTACTGAATGACTTGTTCTGCAAATCAACTGAATGTTCTTATTTTTTTCCATTCAATATAATTTAAGAATTTCTTCACTCAAGAGGAAACTTATGTACAAGCAAAAATAAGAAGAGATTCTGAACACGAAGTGTGCATCTTATTTTGTAATCATAGATTTGTTAAATATAAACATAATATATTAGTCATCAGACTTAATAAACAAGATACATGTGTATTTTTTATACATAAATTATATCGGCATTCAGCCATAAGGAATTTAATTCCCCCACACTATTACTGCTTTATTGTAAAGTGCTGTTGGGCCTAGTATGTGGTTATAGCAAGCAAAGGGGAGAATAACTTCAGAAAATAGACTGCTAGGCAGACAGCTATGGACGATTTCCTTCAGTGTATGTTCAGGAAGCAGAAGTTCTAGGAATGGGAAAAGTATGATATAGGTCACTTGAACACATTCTGAAGGAAAAATCGGAAACTGAATGCAGCGTCTTAATATATTAAGTCTTATAACTCCTATGCACACAGTCTCCTGTTTGCATGAAAGGAAATGGCTCTCGGGAAGGGGAAGGGAATGGGTTTCTGATCCAAGAAATCAAAAGCGATGGGAAATTTGTCTTCAGGTTTAAGGAAGGCAGAATTCAAGTCCACATTTACTAGTTATATTTAAAATCTATAGTGGTATTTATATAATTCTCTACACAAGACTGAAGAGCTGCCCGCTGTCAGCTTTGTGTGTTTCCATGATAGCAACATTTGTGGTATTAGTTTCTGCATGTGCTGGGTGTAAAAGCATTTTTCTACATGGAGTCTTGGAAGTGGAAAAACAAGAGCAAAAGCTCTGTCTGTCTTTGCCAAAAATCTGTGAAAGTTGCCAGCTTGCCCCCTTCTCCTTGAGGCTGTCCATGTCTGGATGTCTTTTGATGCCTGTGAAGTGGCTGGAGCCTGTGTGACAGGCTCAACACTTTTGCTGTCACCACTTTTCTCAACAGTGGCCATCTGCAGGGGGACATAATGATTTGGAAATCCATCCTTCTGCCAGGCTCAAAGGGAGGATTTGAGATGAGACCTGATGTTCAGCTGATGTGCTAAGTCCCAAGTATATTTTTGCTGGGAGAATCTCACTCTCAATGATTATTAAATCCATCTGTTGATCAATTGGTGTTTCTATCCCACAGATCCTTGGCAGCTCAGATGCATTGTGAATGACTGGTTTAGACAGCTAGGTCAGAACAAATTGTTCTAATTGCATATAACCATTTTACTTCTAAATTTCTGCCTGTGCAAGAATATCCTAGAGCTAATCTTAGGAATAACACCTATTTGATTATCTCCCTAATTAAACACAGTTGACTGCATGTTAGAATATTGGCTTCAGATTTTATTTGGGTAATGACTTGGGCCACACCGTCCCCCACTCACAAGGTGCTCTGGAGGCTGCTTTATGATGTGTGCTTCAGGCTGTCTTCCCCAGCAGCATCTGTGGAGTCAGCCTCATTTAGCATTTCTGCCAGGTGCTCTCAGGCCTGCCCCAGGACAGTGAAGAGATAGCAGTGAGCTGGGCAAGACTCTGCACTTTCCCAATTATGTGCTTTTCCCTGGAGATAGCAGGGAATAGAGGGAGGACAGGAACAAGCAAACCAAGGCGTCCACTCCTGTTTTTCTCAGTTGGCTTGCTGAGGGGCCTTCCCAGCACAGTGGGCCCAGCACCTTGCTGCTCCCAAGAAAGCTGTCCTTAGTGGATTACTAAACCAGGCATTATGCCTGTCTTACAGCTGGATTTCTTAAGAATGTCATTTCAATACTCATCAAGATCAGCTCTGTGCTCTCTGAGGAATACCTCACATGACTATACAGGATAAAAAATACTTTCCTGTTCAGAAAGCTATTAGGCAACAGCTGTAAGAAAATGTATTTAGCTACATAATTTGGAACTCTTTCCAGGAACAGTCTTTCCCGCTTGGTTTCCAGTGAATAGTTATTGTCAGGGAGGTAGAATATATTTCAGTTGAGGTGCTGAAAAAAGTAATAGCTTCCTTAAGGAGCTGTGACATTTTTGAAAAGCCAGAGCTCTGACACCCTGCAGAGCAGCATGTTTGGGGAAGCTGTGCCCGTCTTGTACCATCACAACTGCAGAACACTGCGATGGGAGAGTTGCTTCTCCTGATTTGGGTATAAATTTATAAAAAGTACAATCATAGAATCATGAAGAGGCTAGAAAATGTCTCCTTTAATTCCAAAGAATTAGAAGCCACACAACAACATTAGGATAACTGGCTCACGAAAGTTACATTTGGGCCCAAATAGGTGGTCAGCAGGAACTGTCACTTCCTGTGATGGCTCCTGAGACTTGATAGTCACAGAGGGAAGCCTGGAGGGATTCCTTGTCCACTCTTTTGGACTTTACATGCATGCCACACAGCCTCAAGTCACTGAACTTCCTGGGTGCATATTGAGATGTAGAAATACCACCAAATAAAAGAATATAGTCTTAAAGAAGACAATATAGAATAAAACCACTAGTAGAGATTTCACTATAGAGGTGTGTGGAATGGTATGATAATTATAAACTCTAGCCTTAAAAAAAAAATCATCTATGTACCAGATGTAGCAATTTATGTGTTTGAACCATTACAAACTAATTCTATATTCTGTACTGTTGTGCTCAAAGAACACTAAATCTGGAATCTGTAATTTTCAAAGTCTTTTAACCCATGAAATCTTGTTTATTTAATATGCTGCAAAAATTTGATTAGTATAAAACCTCAAAGGTTAAAAAATGACACAGGTCATATTTAAATCTTCTCAAATTACTAGAACCCAAAGGTCGCTATGATAGTTGGAGATTTGAGTTTCACTATTCAGTTTCCTGTTTTGCAGAGGGCTTCTCTTCTTTACAAGAGAAGTAATTTCTTTCCTAAATATTAATTTGTGAGTCTAGGTTTGATTCAGTCCTTTCCATGGATTAGCTGCTTTCTAATCCAGCAGCAATATCAAAACTGAGTCCTTCTTCACTAGTGATATGCAGACACTTTATTGGAGTGGAGGGACAGCAGTGGGCTCTATATTCAGTTGTGCTATAAATTGCAGCTGTTCTGTATATTAATGCAGTTATTGTTTCTTGCCAGCACATCTGGAATAGATCCTCTCTTGTTACAACCCTTCAGTAATTAACATCAGAGCACACCACCTGGAATAAATGTGTAGGCTGCTCCTCTAATCAGGGGAGATGGGTAGACTGCAATGTGTATTATTGTATGGGATGTAAACTGGCTCCTGAATGTCTGTCTTTCACCAAAGAATGACTCTAAATTATTAACTGGGATTAGATGAATCCTCCCTCTTTTTCTTTCTATCCAAAGTTTTCCACAGCTAGACTCTTGCAAGAAGTTTATTGTCTGCCTTTTTAAGAGATCAAGTATCCCTCATACGGATATCCTTCCAATGGAAAATGCCAATAATTAAAGTTGAGGAAGGAAAGTATTTGTTATGGGTCCAAAAAAGAACAGAGACAAGAAATGTTTGTGAGGTGTTCAGAATATAGTCAAATTATGTGTTTAGATAATAAATTCAATGGATTTTTTAATAAAATAGACTTCCTTGATAAAAAAATCCCTTCTGCCAATATGTGTTTTACAGGAAAGTGTTGTTTTTGGTAAATATTTAGTGGAAAGAAGTCAGATATTTTACTACAAAGATTTTTTTGGGGGGGATTTATTTTTGTGTTGATAATATCCTACTATATATGTGCTTATTTCACTCTTATTTAAATATTGACATGAAAAAAAATTCAGAACAGCACAACTGAAATACAGCATTCTGAGTGTCTTAGGGCTTTTTGGAGCTCCCAAATTGATTTTCCTTTTTCCAGAAGCCTGAATTTTCTGTGAAACTCTAATGACATTTATTTTTTCAAGAAGAGTTTAAAGAAGACTAATTGACAGAAATGTGTATGAATAATAAGTCCTTGTTGTCAATCAGCCCTAACGCATTACATTATCTAATTTTTCCCTTCTCAGATTGTGGTCCTAGCTGTGCTCCTGGCAAGCTGTAGTCCACACATTTGCATGCCTCTTTCCTACTAACTAGCAGGTTTTTTTCTTTAAGTATAAAGTATGCATAGGCGAACAGAACTATGCAAACACAGGTGCATGCTATAACAGTAAATGCCTTGTTGATTACTTAAATTAAGACAAATTTCAGAACACAGCTGCTTGGTACTAACATGTCTCCCTTAGCTATTGTTTTTAACATGTTTAACATGTTGCGAAACCTGCTTAAGGAGTTTTTTTGTCACATCTGCTAGTAGGTATTGAGCATGTGGTAGAGCAGTTGTAAGTAGAATAATGAGAATTTTTGTTGAAAACATCCAAATTTCACAAGGAAATTTTTTTCAATAGATGAGTCAAGAGTCAAGCTTTGAGCTTGACCAGCAGTGACATATCAATGTTCAGGTTTTCACAAGAAAAACCCCAAACCTCTTTTTGGATTCAGCAGGAGGAATGTTTAGGATATACATTTACTTCCAAATCATAGTCCAAAAGTAATGATTGAAGGATCATTATTCTCCAATATACAAATGAGCTTTATATAGTGGAACAGAAAAGAGCAGGTCTGGGGGGTTTTCTTTTCTCAAAAGCTGGCATCTGCTCACAGTTTCATAAAATATTAGAATGGAGAATCACTAAATTATACCTAACTTAGCCATCGACTTCTCGTTGCCTCATTTCAGGTGTCATTTACTTCAGAATCATAGATATGGCCTTGGTAAGGAGTGGTTCTGCCTTATAAGGTGCATGCTAAAAGTCTTTGGGAAAGACAGTGGGAATATGGATGCTATGATGTTGACAGACCCAATTTGGAGACCTGAAAGGTATTCAACAGAGTCTTTCTCTCAAAAAAAAAAAAAAAAGATATCACTAAGTAAAGGAATAAAAATTCCTTGTATTGCTGATTAATTGTTTGAAACTGAAAGTTTGAGTAAATGGTTGGTGGCAGTGAGGGTGGTGGAGAAACGTCATTGGTGGATTCCTACTGAGGTCTGAGGAGGGTTGTTCAACATATTCATAAATGGACAGGAGGAAGGGATGAACAGTGGCATGGCAAAGGTTGTTGAAGATGCAAAATTATTCATAGCAGGACTAATAACAAAGACAATGGCTGAATGTGAAGACTAATAGAAAGAATTTGAGACTGAATAACTGGAGAATAAAATGGCAGATGAAATTCAGTGTAGAAATACAAAAGAAATGCACAGAGGAAAAAATCCTAAATTTGTAGATGAACTGATGGCCTTTTAGCTGACCATTATCTCTCTAGAGTAAGAACTAGAGGTTATAATAAATATTTCCATTAAAATGTCAGTCTCAGTGCGCAGTTGCAGTCAAAGAAGCAGATGCAAATGTTAAGGATCATTAGAAGAAAATAGAGAACAATAACAGAAAACATCATAATGCCATGGTATGAATTCATGGTTTGCTCACACCATAAGTGTTGCATAAAGCACAGGTACCCTCATCTTCAAAAGGAGATGTTAAAGCTGAAAAACATCCTGTGAAGGGCAACAAAAATTTTTATAGTATTCAGTAACTTCCATGTATGCACCAAGAAAGTAAACCAGGACTCTTCAGTAGTGGAAAGGAAGCCTGTACAGAAGGCGATAAGACAAAGGCACAAAACATGAGCAATGTGAAAGTGATAGTGATTCATACATTCACTGTTTCTTCCAATACAAATATACAGGCATTTAACAGAGATTGCACAAGGAGGTTGAAAACAGACAGGGATATATTTCACCTAGTGGGTAGTCAGCCTATGAACAAAGTGCTTGTGGCTATTGTGGATGCTAAAGCCACAGGCTTAAAGGAGAAAGTGAATTAGTCCATATAAGAGAAATACATTAAAAAATCCTAAATAGGTACTTAGCACATCCGCCTCAGGGATCTTCCGAGGTAAAAATAGGTGGAGTCTTGGATAGTGTTAGATGAAGGCATCACTTTATGACAAAGACCTTGTTACCACTGTTCAGCACTCTTTCATCAGTTAAAACATATCTTTCATAAAGGCATATAGTCTTGAGAGTAAATCCAGGAAGTGAAAAAAAACTGTCCCGATAGAGGTGGTATCATGGTTGCAGCAGTTGCAGGAAACAGAGCAATTCAGATCTTTGAAGGGAACACTGGGAAAGAGTAAGAAAGAGAGGGGAGGAAAAAGATAAGGTTGTTGGTGAGGAAATATTCTATTTGTAAGCTGGGGTGATGGAGTGTGGCATAGGATTTTGATCTGTTGGAGTGCAATGGCCGACAGGACAGGTTTATAATTTGCAGAAGACTGTTAAATAACGGGTTGATGTGAAGACTTCTGTTTTTTTAGCTACTTTTAAGCAGTAGAATGATATCCCATAGTTCTCTTTGAATTTTCCTGAAGTTTTTCATTCTTCTTTCTTTCATGTGTTTTAAAGAGACCTTTAGTCTGTATTTTTCTGTTCCTGACAAAGTGTACCAATCAAGATCAACCTAGGCATGTCTATTTTGCTTGAAAATACACATGGTAAGCTCAGAAGCAAGGAACAGAATTTTCAGAGTGTGAACTCTATATTCATCAAAATATCTTTTATTTTGGGATAATGAAATAGCTTAACATTTTATGTTACCATTTGTGGCAACATTAAATACTTCTCTTCCATGACAAAAACTTAGAATGAAATCTGGACATCAAAGGACTTTAGTGGGTCTAACCACATCAATGAGCTAGGTAAAAGTTTATCTGTAAAGTGATAGAGAATTGCTAGGCCACTTTGACATACTCAACCTACTTTAAATGTACCAAAGAAGCAAAATTTTTTTCATCATTCATGTTACTTTACATATATGCCTTTTACCTCCATGAACTTGGTGTTATTATGGCTTTTACCTAAACAGTGTTGGAATTTTTTGCTGTAGGTAAGAAGCATTTCTACTGCTTCAGGTTGTCAAAGCTACGAGGATGTGAAAATCATGGAATGATAGAATACTTTGGGTTGGAAGGGACCTTAATAATCATCTAGTTACAATGCCCCTGCCATTGCCAGGGACACCTTCCACTAGACCAGGTCACTCAAAGCTCCCTCCTGCCTGGTCTGGAACAATTCTGGGGTTGAAGTACCCCCAGCTTCTCTAGACAACTTCTTCCAGTGCCTCACCACCTTCACAGTAAAGAGTTTCTTCCCAATATCTAATCTAAATATCTCCTTTTTTCAGTTTAAAGTCATTACCCTTTGTCCTATCATGTCCTTGTCAAAACTCCCTCTCCAGCTCTCTTTTAGGATGCCTTTTAGTATTGGAAGGCTCCTATAAGGTCACCCCTGAGCCTTCCATTCTCCAGCCTGAACAACACCAACTCTCCACACCTCTCTTCATAGGAGAGGTGTTCCAGCCCCCCGATCATCTCCATAGCGCTTCTCTGGACTCACTCCAAAAGGTCTACAGCCTTCTTAAATTAAGGGCCCTAGATGTAATACTGTAGGTGGGGTATCACAAGAGCAGAGTAGAGGGGCACCTCATCCTGCTGGCCATGCTACTTTTGATGCAGCCCAAGATGCATTTCGTTTTCCAGGGCTGCAAGCTCACACTACTGGGTCATGTGAAGCTTCTCAACAATCAGTGCCCCAAGTCCTTCTCAGGGAAGCCTGTATTTGTGTTTGAGATTGCCCTGACCCAGGTGCAGGACCTTGCACTTGTCCTTACTGAACTTCATGACGTTTGTACAGGCCCACTTCTCAAGTGTGTCAAGGTCCCTCTGGATGGCAACCCTTCCCTCCAGCAACACGCAGCTTGGTGTAATTGGCAGATGTGCTTAGGGTGTACCGAATCCCACCACCCATGTCACTGGCAAAGATGTCAAACAGCACTGGTCCCAATATCACTCCCTGAGGCCATGTGCCACCGTTCTCCACTTGGACATCAAGCTGTTGACCACTATGCTCTGAATGTGACCATCCAGCTGATTCCTGATCCACTGAGTGGCTCATTCATCAAATCCATGTCTCCAATCTCCTGTTTAGAGACAAGGACATTGTAATTTGCACAAATCCAGGTGGGTAAAGTCTGTTGCTCTTCCCTCTTCTACCACTGTTGTAACCCCAACATAGAAGGCCACCAAATTTGTCAGACATGGTTTGTTCTTAGAGAAGCCATGTTAGCTGTCACCAACCACCACCTTTTTTATAAGAGAATCTTTGATGAAGTGATCAGAGAGGTTACAGTAGATATTAAGCATACAACAGTCAGAAGGCTTCCCTATTTGACGTGCAATTAAATGGGCTTATGTGCTGAAAATCAGAAAGATGACAATGCTGAGGAATGCTACAAGTCATATTTTTGGCCTTAATTAGTTCCATCCTTATATTTGCTTCTGTGGATTTCCCCCTTATACTTACAAAGGGTAAAATCTCTGCCATATTTGGAAGGCAACTTAAAGACTAGCAGCAGCAAGGATCCTAAACCTGCGAGAATTGTTGTCACCATTAATAAAATGTCTGAATAAGTATTTCTTTTTTCTTCTTGCCATCAAAGACACCTACAGATTAACAAAACATCCCCTTGTTCACAAAGAGATGGCATCTTAGCCAGTAGAGGCTACAGCCTGCTCCTGATGCTCTCTAGGAGGAGAGGTTTATTCCCCATGTTAGCTCTGTGATTTGCAGTTCAGAGATTAGTATAGCTGATTAGTTGCTGATGGAGGCTGATGTATTCCTTCACTTATGGTATTTAAGGACACTTGTGTATTTTAGGGCCTGAAGGACAACGGTTTTTCTCTGGCAGGTGTCTTCATCACTGGTTAATATAGAGTGTTTTCTGTCTTAAAGTGTATTGAACTGGCTATTAGGTTCACATACATATCATCTTCTGGTTAGCCATTGTGGAGACCTGCAAAGACCAGGAACAAGAAGGAAACCACCTGGGTGCTGCTGTTCCTACAAATCTGACCATTAGCACTGCAAGCTATAGAAGATGCAGAAACAAAGCATGATTGAGAAGAAAGTTGTACAGATCTGTGGGGAAGAGTAAAGAGGGAGGCAAAATCCCCCTCCCAAAAAAACCCAGGTTCTCGAAAAGCTTTGGGATTGTGATGTCACCCGAGTTTTGTGAAGTCAACAGAAAGGTTTTGTTCCTCTAAGAAACATGATGAAGCATTCTCAAAAGCAAAGAATTAATGTCTGCAAATACCAGGAAAACTAATGAAGAGACAAAAGTCTTGGTGAGAAAGATGTTACAGGAATGAGAAGAAGCATCAGATTTGCATTCTTCCAAGAGACACAACCAGGCCTCAGTAACTTTCTTGCTTCTTCTGAGGTAATTTTGTTTTAAACATATAAGTTTTGTTTTAAACAGATTTTAAACATATATATGTATTGAAAGGTTTTAGTACATTTGTATTAGTTTGGTAATTCTTTCTGTTTATTGGTAATAATTGAATCTCAGGTTAATAGACTTTTCTATTTTTGCTTGTGAGCCTCATTTCTTCCAGAGAAAGGCCCACAGCTTAGTTGAACTGACTCTTTCCATCTGTCTGAGTCTCTGAGGATCTCTCTCAAGAAAAATAGCTTCAGGAATTACCTCAGTGTAGTGGTCAGCAATATAAGGAAGTAGCATTTTAACTTAGGTACTTGGAAGAATTGCAGTCTTACGAGATTAATGAGACCTCAAAGGGACATATATTCATTGTTCTAAATAATTGCGCTGATTTCCTCTATACTACCTGCCGGTGGTGCTTGTTAGCTTGGCAAGCAAAGAAACCCTTCAACAGGGTCCGTGGTGCCAGCCCCAGTGCTTATGGTGTGGCCTGCCTGTGGCAAATCTGAGGATGAGGAGGGGCCACCCTGTGTGGTCTGAAGCTGGCTAGTACACGCAGAGAATCCCTGACAAATTAGAGGTCCAGGCAATCACCAACCATATGAAGTTCAACAGGAAGAAGTGCTGGATTCTGCGCCTGGGACAGGGAAACCCCAGATGTATGCACAGACAGGGAAATGAGATGCTGGAAAGCAATGTCACAGAAAGAGACCTGGTCCTGGGTGTCCTGGTCGATGGCAAGTTGAATATGAGTCAGCAGTGCTCTGGCAACCAGAAGAGCCAACTGTGTCCTGGGGGGCATCAGGCAAAGCATCTCCAGATGGTCACAGGAGGTGCTCTGCACTGCTGCAGCCTCACCTTGAATGTTGTGTGCAGTTTTGGGTGCCACAATATAAGAAAGATGTTAAACTATTATAGAGTGTCCACAGTAGGGCAATGAAGATGGTGAAGGGCCTTGAGGGGAAGCCGTACGAGGAGCAGCTGAGGGCACTCGGTCTGTTCAGCCTGGAGAAGAGGAGACTGAGGGGAGACCTCATCGTCTCCCTCATGAGGGGAAGAGGAGAGTTAGACACTGATCTCTTCTCTGTGGTGACCAGTGGCAGAAGCTGAGGGAATGGCCTGAAGTTGTATCAGGGGAGGTTTAGATTGGATATTAGAAAGAGATTCTTCACCCAAAGGATAGTCAGGCACTGCAACAGGCTTCCCAGGGCAGTGGTCACAGCACCAAGACTGACAATGTTCAAGAAGCATTTGGACAATACTCTCAGGCACTCTTGGTGATGATCCTGTGCAGAGCAATTGTGAGTTGGACTTGATGATCCTTGTGGGTCCCTTCCAACTCAGCATATTCTGTGGTTCTGTGATGGAGATGACACCTGGCTTTGAGTCACTCAGTGATGGTGCTGCTTGTGTTTCATGCATGCTATTCTTGCCAAGTTAAATCCAAACCCAGAAGTATTGTTGCTGAATTCCTCTAGAGCAAGGGAAAAAAACCCAAGTATAACCTGTACTCTCATGGCGTAGATTTGATGAAGTTGAGAGTGAAAAAAGGCACAATTGCTGAGAGATCTGTTTTCTGGTTTATTTAGTAAACTTTCCTATCACTGTTTCACATGAGCCCCATCATATTTTTTCTTTCCTTCAGTGTTTTGAATTATGTGATGTCAGAAAAATGTTCATTTACGTGGAATTTTTATCTCTTACAATTCTGGAGAAAGTCCTGATGTTAAGACTTCTGAGATCACAAAAACGGAAAACACAAAAAACTTAAAGATCAAAAGAACCAAACAAAAAAACCCCTTTTAAAATTAGTGTCTTGGCATTTTTGAGACAATTGTCTGAATTTTAATCCTGACTCAGTGTTCTAGAACACATGACATCAGTTGTAATGGTTTCCACATCTGTAAAATTGGGATAAATATAATTAACTGCCTCAAAGCAATGTTGGAAAGGTAAGCACTTGGGATAACATATGAGATGGAAGTTACTATATGCCTGTAAAGTATTAGTGTTATTAGTTACGATGTCTTGGCAATTAAAATATACATTTTTCTATACTCAGTCTTATAACTAACAACAGAGCATAAAGTATGTTTTTCCTTTATGTGAAATACCCTAGAGAAAAGCTTAAATCTATATTTGCTGTCCAACAGAAGGGATGAGTTGGCTTGTTAAGGGCAAATTGCATTAAATGTAGAAACCCAACAAAAACATCAATTACAGTGTTAGCCCTTATGCACTCAGCTTGAGGTTGTTCACCAATCATGTGGGAACAATTATCTCCATGGATTCTTGATTATATAAACCCTCAAGCATCTGTAGGCCTCATAAGGCACTTTGTGGGTGCAAAATGGGTAAATTCTGTTGGCTCTTTCAAGAGCCTTCCTGAGTAATTTGAGAATGTATTAATCAACCTCTAGGGGCAGTTACCACTAGTAATCAGGCTAGATGGATAATTTGATTAATTAGAAATTCTTTAGGACATAAATACGTATGCTGATGTTATTAGGTAAACTAAATATACAAGATATTGATACAAAGATATAATTCATTTATATGTAAGGAAAGTAAATTGTAAATATGTTGGGACCGGCTGATGGAAATAGACAAGGATTGCCAGAGGGAAGGAAACAGTTGCTTTTTTATTTACAGTGGTGAACTGACACAAAGTAACAGGATTTGAAGAAAACCACAACAAGGTCAAGGGAAACCCTTCCATTTTGAATGCTACTATACTGATATAGGATTCTCTTTAATTATGAGAATTTTGGCTCCTGTTTTGCAGGCAAGTCTTTTGTTTCCAGTTTGCTGCTATTAGGTCTTTAAGGGTTTTCTCATACTGTCTTGGGAAAATAGTATTCTCTGCATACTGATGCTGCATATAGCTATTCTTTTTGTAGCATGTCCATTGTGAATATTTAGCACTGTTTTTTTTTCTGCCTACCGCATACACTTTTTTCCTTTAATCTCTATTTCATATTTTCATTTTTATTTTTTGCTTTGCTCTCATAGCAATTTATACTACTCCAGTCTAGTCCAGAGGAGACAGGATTGTAAAATCTTAGTTCCAGCAAGTCCTTCCAGGAGAGCTGTCTGGATCAAGACTATCTTGAACTCAATGAAAAATGTCATCTCACATCCTTGTCAGTTTAATATCAACGACAAGTTCCCTCCCATTTTTCACATTGGTATTTTCCACTTGCTCCTCAAAGATGTGTCAAGATGGGTTTGATACATGAGCCACTGTCCAGAAATAGGCCTGGCTGCATTTTGCTGGTGATACAGATCTTACTGTAAGCATCAAATGAATTGGAAATTATGAGGATTAAACCATGGCTTCAATTGTATCTCTCAAAAAAACCCCTGTTCAACTGCAGATTGGACACACGTATCTCTTAGTTTCTGCTACTTACAAAAAAATTTCTTTATCTCACCCTGGAAAAACAAACGGTATCAGTCATACTTTAGCTCAGTGGTTTGTACATCTCTGAAGAGAAGCAATATTTCAAAAATTTGTGGTTTGGGCTACAGAGCCAACAAACCCTAGTTAACTTATACAAATTAAGGTCCCTCTCCATTCTCTGTGGTAACTCCTGCAAGTGATATAATTACAGAATACACAATTGTGTTACTAAGTGCAGGCCTAACAATTAAGAGAATAAAATTGGAGGATAATGAATAACAATAAAGGTAGATTTAGATCTAGAGTCTTAGGTTTTTTTAACACAACTAATTTTGGCTGAACATGTTTTTGTTAGAGAAGACTGTACTTTGCATATTAGATTTCATTATTCCTATGTCAGAGAAATTAGTATCTGCAAACACATCTGTGGTTCATTCTTAATTAACAGTTACTGTATAAAGTTAACAGTTAATGTGGTTTTGGTGCAACCAGCTTAATAGTCCTGATACGTTATGTTTTGAACCAGAAGCTCACACAATATATGGGACCCTATCCATAAGACAAATGTGTCCAGTATATTTATGTTCCTGCAATTTCCAAACATTTGAAATTAGATTTACTTTTATTTTTAAGAAAGCAACATAAAGAATTGCAAGTTCTTATACGGTGTAGCCCTATACATTTGCTAAATATTTGTAGAAACTTAGAATCATCAAGTTTGGAAAAGACCTCTAAGATCATCAAGTCCAACCATTAATTCGGCACTGCCAAGTGACACATCTGCATGATTCCACCATTTCCCTGGGTAGCCTGTTCCAATACTTGACCATCCTTTTAGTGAAGAAATTTTTGCTAATATCCGGTCTAAACCTCCTCTGGTGTAATTTGAGGCCATTTCCTCTCATCTTGTCACTTGTTACGTGGGAGAGGAGACCAAATCCCATCTCACTATGACCTGCTTTCAGGTAGTTGTAGAGAGCAAGAAGGTTGCTCTTGAGCCTCATTTTGTCTGCCTTTTCATCCTATAGGGTGTTCTATAACAGACTCCAGCCAGGGTATCTGCCTTGTTGGCCTTCCCCCCTGATTCTTACTCATACACACTCAACTTAAGTGTCACTGCCATCAGGCTCTAGACAACCAAAACACTCCCTGACTTACAGGGCCACACCACTGCTTCCTTGCCTATCTCTTCTGAAGAGTTTGTTGCACCTCTCCAGTTTTGTGAGTCATCCTACCATGTCCCCGTGATAGCAACTATGTCATGGTTTTCCTGCTACACCATAGCTTGTAGTTCTTCCTGTTTGTTTCCCTTGCTGTGGGCATTGGTGTAGATACACCTCAGCTGGGCTATTGACCCCACTATCTTTTTTGGCGGTGAAGCTCTAATTCCTGCATGACCATTCTCAGGTGCTTTTGTGGCTTCTAACATGTCAATAACTCTTGAACCCTTGCTGACACCTGTAGGCCAACAGCTGGTCTGATTTGGCTCTATGGTTAAGATGGACCTGAAGCCTAGCTGTTCTTTGTCCTTAAAAGATGCTAACACCAGCAGTAGGACCTTAAGTGAGTCAGCATTTCCTGCCTACGGTGGAAGTTGTGGAAGCTGCTTGTTTAAAGTTAATGGCGGGATTTTTTGGTTTCTTATCCAATAGCTCACATGTTTTCACTTATCCAGTACCAATGCCAAGGTGACGCTTGTACACTAACCAATTATTAAGAATAAACATATTTCATGTACCAATAGAGCTGTTAAGAGTCAGAACTATTTAAAGGGTTAATAAACGCCTTTCTGGGTCATTCACCATCAGAGCTGACCCGAAGCGCTTCTGTAATCTGTGTCGTTCTCCTTATCTCGCCGACCCCCCTGTACAACCCCCCATACAACCCGTCAGACACCCATCCCCTACCTCCACTGAGACAAAAAACTGAAGAATTCGCTAACACAACATCCCTCAAACAGAGATGTGTGACCTCAAGACTTATCCCTAGTGATCTTGATTTTATTCCTTTCCCTCTTTATTGCTAGTAGAAACATGGAAAATGGTATTTTACAAACAACTGGCAACAGAGGAGGAAAAACCTTTATGAGGATGGAGATTTAGAGGAAAACTTTCCTAAACCTGTGTGAGAGAGTGGCACCTGGGCTTTTCGTCTGACTGTTGACATTACATCACAGCAGCGAAATTCCTGGAAGGTACTAAATTCCTTGTGGTACACTAAAGTGATGGGAGGCT
Organism: Calyptomena viridis; assembly: GCA_013390005.1. Taxonomy (NCBI): domain Eukaryota; kingdom Metazoa; phylum Chordata; class Aves; order Passeriformes; family Eurylaimidae; genus Calyptomena; species Calyptomena viridis. The sequence continues at coordinate 134,027 of WEIV01008119.1, forward strand.
GTGGGAAAACAGGGATTGAACAACAGAAGTTAAGCATGGCTGAGAGAGAGATCTACTGTCTTTTCCCAGAGTGGGAAAGAAAGGAGATCACGACTGCCACTTCCCAGATAGCATAAGGTCAGAAGGCCCCTTAAACACAGATAAACACCTGCAACTGGAAGAATGCAGTAATATGAAGGTGTCATTGATTGATTCTTCCACACAGAGTTCTCATGGGAATATGGACCAGAGATAGCATCCAGCAACAAACAATGAAACCCTTAGCTCACTACCCCCAAATTTAGAAATGCTGACCACAGCACTCACAAAAAAACCCACCTCCATACCTTCTAGAGAATAAAAGCTGTCACAAATTAGTAGAATTTGGGAGAAGCTTTATTTCCATCTTGTAGCCGGGATTAGCTGATGAGTTGATCCTCTTCTCCTCCTCATTATTGGGATGCCAGGTGGGTATACTGTAACCTATATGTACTAATTGTTGTATTTTAGAAGTTTAAAGTCTGTTTTGCTTTACTTGTAATAGATTGTCTGTTTTATAGTTTGCGCTTATACTTTGTCTTATATTGTAATTACTTAGTTGTAAGATTATTATTGTGCACAGAAATTATCCTCAACTACTTTGAACCCCCCACTTTGTCACGAATTTGTTTCAATGAGAGTGTAATTTTGTAAACTGTTCAGAGAAAGGTTCCTGGCAGTTTTCATCGATGACAAAATAATACTTTGGGGAGACCTGCTGAGAGGTTCTCCATGTCTGCTGTTGAAAGCTTCCCTTTAAAGGTATATCGGATATGTGCTCCCTGAGTGGTGAATCTGATAAGCGAAGGTTTCTCACATAAGAAACACAATCAGACTGCTCAGTCAACAGAAGGGCTTCTGATTCCTGGAGCTCTGGCAGTCATATATTTTTTTTTAAGAGCCAGAGAGAGAAATCTCCCCTTTCAAGGTTTGGACCAAAACCTTCCCTTTTCATGACAGAGGTAGTAGTTTATACGTACATTGCCATCACTATTATCTTAATATAGAAGGAGGAAAGAGATCGATAAATAATAATGGAGTAAGTACTTTTGATCATTCTCCGGTAAAAGTCTCAATAGGAATAAGGAAAGGCACAGCTTTGGGGTCTCTTGGCTGACACAGGCAGGACTGCAAAGTCCCATGGCTAAGCCTGAGCTGAAAGTGTCTCGCAGGGCCATGGGTTATGCCAAGTGGCAGTGTCAGTCATGTGCGAATAGATGTCACTTGAGCAGCAGATGCTGAACCTCTGCAAAGAGAGTTTTAGAGGAGAACCAGCAATTCAGAGACTAAATGGAATAATGGAAATCTTATTACTACCTGGCATCACAATGACCTCAAATTCATCCTGAGATCAGGACAGCTAGCAAAAGGCTTTTGTAGCCCATCATCTTGTGTCCAGAAGTAACTAATAGCATCTGCCCAGAGAGGAGTGAAAAAGCACTCCATGTGTATAGGGTACCCATGTGTATAGGGTACTTCTTCAGATATGTGTCACACTGGGGCTTGCTTAAATCAGAGGTGGATATTCCTTTACACTGCAAGCTGTAAAGCAAAGAAGAAAAGTGTTATAGTGTGTGGGAGGAAAAAGAAGCATACCAGTGCTGAGAAAACCATGACTCTACAGGCAACCTGAGGTGTTCTTTGGCTGCAGGGATTTTTAAAAGCATTTGTTTTCCGTGTACCTTTCGTGTGCAATTTCCTAAATTAATTGATACTTTTCTCCATGAGGATATACTGCCTATGTTTACCATCTCAGAAGCTGTGCACCTGTCAGACCTTCTGTTTGTTATCTAGCATGTGTCTCCAGAATCCTTTTTTTTCGCAGACCTAGATTTGAACTCATGAGAAGATGAAGTGTCCTCCCTTATCTCTTCCTTCTTCACTGTAAAAGTCAGGCTGTTAGCATGTGTGGGGGCAGTACATCTCAATTGCATCCTGCCACGGCCCTGATAAATTCAGCAGTGTGTGACAGTGAAGTGGTTGGCAAGCCTCTAAGATAAGTAAGATAAATGCTGTGCACTTTTCCAGTGAAGATCTTCATAAAAACTTGAAGTTGCTCAGGCTGTGATTTGGGCCTCTTCCTCAGAGAGCTGCTGTATTTTCCTGCCTGCTGTGTAAGGGCAAGACTTATTTTTGAAACTTGAGAGTTTGGGGAAGGGAGATAGTAGATCACACAGTGCCTACTGTAAAAGCAGTAAGAGTCCTACTAACAGACATTATTGTTACAAGTGGTGGTAAACCTGGCTTAATCTATCTCTTGTGAGGATATGAGCTGTTCAGAGAAGTCTTGAGGCAGCTTCAAGTAGCATAGATCTCATCTTAACTCAAACTCGCTGCAGAAAGACCTTTTCAAGTGTTGGATCTGGCACTGCTATGTCAGGACAAAGAAAAAAGGGAAATCAGCAGTTGGCATACAGCTCCCTCTTCAACAGGCATTGCTGCTTATGCCTGTCAAGTTTTGGGTTTTTCAAATTATTCAAGCAGGGAACAAAGTATAGACAGATCTTTTTTTTTTTTCCCCTTAGGTAATATGTGAGAGTGGACTTTGTTACCAGGGCTGAGAATGCTGGGAACTTAAGCCAAGACTTAGTGTCTTCAGTTTTGACAGTACAACTCAGTATTGAGTGTGAATGCCTGCAAGCCTGGGCTGGTATCAGCTGAACTAGTAAAAGTGAAGCTAGTATTTATAGATAAGACAGGTCTGTGGTTGCCCCAGTTTACACAGCATGGTAGAAAAAACAATTGTCATGTTTGCCTGCTGCTTCCTGCCCTGCCTCATTCTATGCTATGTATTTATGCTACATTACGCTCTCTATGCTACCCTATGCTATCTATGCTGTGCTATGCTATGCTGTCTGTTCTTGATACACTCCTCCCACTCCAACGTACTGTGAATGAGACTCTGACAAGTCACAGTGGTAGGGCAGCATAGAGAAGACAAAGATCTGATCTCTTCAATCCACTGTACCACAGCAGGTAGACAATTTAATTCCCTAAGGCTGCCAGTATTTTCACAGATGCTAAGTTTTACATGAGGAAGTGAAGAAAATTAATTAAACTGAAACAGAGCATTGAAAGTGGGCAGAAGATACATTATTTTGTGTTTATTACGACTGTTCAGGCAGTGTTTTAAACAAATCATGCCCACTTTGCCAGATAGATTTTTGGTAAATGCTGTATCTGCTGGTCTGTGTAATTTTAACACTTAATTTTGTAACACACATTGCTGTATAACAAAATTATAACAGTGTCTCAATGAAAAAATGCCAGCTTCTTATTGCAGTGATTTGAGCTTCAATTCATTTGAAAGAAAAAAAATTCAAAATTATATTGATTGATGCCTTTCAGCTAAAAAATATGTAGAGACTCATGATTTTCTTCTTTTACTATTGAATTTCTGGAAATACAAGGTAAAGTACATTAGTTAGACAGTTATGTAAAGACCATAAAAGTGTAATTTTTGTGGTACTGTAGAAAGTGCCTCCTGAAGGTAAACAAATGTTTGCTTTTTCCAGCTGTGATCTGTGCTTTAATTTTACTGGCATGTTATTATGCTATCCTGTGCACTAGCTGTTTACACATCCCGGAAACAATGGAACAGTGCAACAGGGTTTCCTTTTCTTCTACTTGCTAAGAGAAACAAAACCTTCAGTCACTCTCTGAGTTGCACAGGCATTTCCCAGTCTTGTTTTCCAAAGATGAAGCTGTCAGAAGCACATAGAACCTGTTGTCAAGTCATTTATTATATTTGAACTGTGAGTGAGTTTGGAGCCCCTAGCTGAGTTCAAGACTCCATAAATCTAGGCAACATATAGCCATGCTGTAAAAAACAATTTTTACCTAATGATTGGGCAGAGTGGGCAGAAAATACAGCATTACAGGGGCATGCTATACCCCCACTATCAACTAGCCCTGGGAGGAGTCACTGTCAAGTCATAGCAGGAACCTTCCAGGCTGATGGTCAGTCGCTCCACCACCCAACTCCCAGCATCTTGTCACCGTGAGAGCATAGGGAGACTTCATTCCTCTTCCTTGTGCTAAGCCCACTGAGGAGGACATGGTACAGGATAGGGACTGCATCCTCAGTTGTACTACTGCATCTGCCATATTTCAAGCAGATGAGATTTATAGACAATTCAGGTTTGGCTGTGGTTTTAATAACAAATTCCCCCAAATGAGACTGAGTGTCTTTTAGCACAGCCCTGTGCATCAGGAGATCAGACCAGAGTCATTGGGTAACACCAGTTGCTGCTGTCAGCATGGGATAGGGCATCCTCTATTATGCAGTGAGGATAGTTTCACATTGCCATGTCATAATAACCATTCTGAGAAGATTTTGCCTGGCACAGCCGGAGGCATTGTTCTCTGGCATATTGTGAAGACAAAAAATAGACTATCAAATAATATTATTTGGCATGTCCAGTGAGTAATGACAAAGGCCAAGAATTTGTGAGGAGCAAAGGATGTGTCACCAGACATAACAAAAGAACAGAGAATATTGTCCCAGGTGCCTCCTTCATACATGTCCTTTGCGTGGGAGAAGGAGTTAGTCTTTCTCAGCTGTAGTCCTAAAAGGAATGCACCGTATCTTCCAGTGGCAAACCAACAGATCATGTCCTCAACAGGCCCGTTTGGGCGGATGAGTAACAGTTTGCAGCATTTCTAACAAGGACAAATAGGAAAAGTATCATCTTTCATTATACACAAAGGTAGTGCCTCAATTATGTTGAGGAAACTGTATTTTAGTGAAGCCATCTCATAAAAGCTTCTTCACTGTACCAGATCACATCTGTTTTTCCCTACCTATATGCTTTTTGTAGGTGCGTTTCTACAACTGTAATCCAATTTGCCATGTGAGTGTTGTGAAATAGAAACCTTGATATCTCTAGTTCAGTCTTTGATAGATCTAGATTTTTTCTGGAGATGAAAATTCTAACTTTCATAGCTAGGTCTGACCTAAATCCATGAAGGTCTGAGATAGCCCTTTTGAGTTTCCGTTTATTTCGTGGTATAACATACTCTATTCTATAAAAGAAAAAGGACATTGAAATATTTTTGCTAGTTAAGTCTGATCTTGGAAGTAATTCACAAGTGTTGAGTGTACTTACACATCTACATGGGCAGATTGTGTAAAACTATAGCTGTTAAGGAAAATATATCTCAAAAAGAAACCATGCACTAAAACACTATGGTCAGACATATGAAAAATAATAAATCTTAAAAAATTCCCACCAGAAACAGGAAAATTCTACACGATTGGTGGGTTTTGCCTGTGTCCAGGCTGATAAAAAATAAATGGTCATGCAGTTGGGCTGTACTGTATATCATCTAAAAGGCAATTTTCCATCCATTTGCAGGAAAGATTCATTTGATTGATTACATTGCTTCTTGCTTGCATTTTACCTGTACAGATTGACGACTACTATACTGAAGACGTGGCACCTAAGCAAAAAACCTGAATTGTCTATAATTTTATTTATGGGGCATCTTCAAGGGATGTTTACATTCTTCATATAATATTTACATTTTGATACATTTGGTTATGAAAAATGGTTTTCCTCCAGGATGTTTACTTGTTTGCATGACTTGGCAAACATGATTTCACTAAACAAGGAGTAATTTTTGTTTGCCTCAGGTTGGTTATTTTACCAATCAAAAGAATGCCTTTCCTCACAGGAAAGGATGCCTCATAGGTAGGAGGTAAGTCTGGAAAGGACATATTTCTGAACACCCCACTAGAAATCGTCTGTTCCATCAATCACCTAAGAACTTCTAGGAATCTAAAGCTTCATACTTTTATTTCCCAATGATGAAAGAAAGGCTTAATTAATCAACTAAGTTTGAAAGCTGGAGTCAAGAAAAGAAATAATGTGGCTGCAAGTTAGGTAATGTAATAGTTTCAAGCCAAGTGGTGGTTTTAAACTGAGAGAGTGTAGGTTTAGATTAGATATTAGGAAAAAATGCTCTATTATGATGGTGGTGAGGCACTGCAAGAGGTTGCTCAGAAAAGCTGTGGATGCCTTGTGCCTGGAAGTGTATAAGGCCAGGTTAGATGGGGCTTTGAGCAATATGGTCTAATGAAAGGTGTCCCTGCCCATGGCACAGGGTTGGAATTCGCTGATCTTTAAGATCCCTTTCAACACAAGCCATTCCATGTTGTACAGTTTTGGGATGGCCCAGGTTTTGCTGGTATCTGTTGTACATGCACTGAGGATGCAGACAGGAGCAAATAGCTGGGTTTAGACAGAGGGTATCAAACCAATCTGGGCACTGTGTTTCCATGTAGAATACAAGGGAATACAAGGGAATCTGATTGCCCCGCAGTAGCAGCTGACCTAGGGTCAAATGGTCTGTATGGAGGAATTTTCTGGGGGTGAAAAGAAGCAACTGTGCTACACACACATCTAGGGAATCATGGTAACTCTTAGTAGGTAGGACTAAGTGTATAACCTGGGACTTTGGGTTTCGTGTGTGTCTGTGGTTCCCTTCTTGTTTTGTGTTTTTATTTTGATTGGCTCTTTTTTGGGGGGGGTGAGAGGGCAAGGGAAGAGAAGTAGGGGGACATGAGAGGGACCGGGGTTGGTTGGTTTGTTTTGTGTAGATTTTGTTGCTGTTTTTATTTGAGTTTTTTTCTTTATTTATTTTTCAAGTGAGAAGGTCACTCAGGGAATAAAAAAAAACAGCTACTGAGAAGAGGGTTTTACCCTATGGGAAAGCATTCAGCATCAATACTTTTTTTATGTGTAGGTAGTGTACCATCTCCAAGATTGAAGAAAAGAGGCAAAGGTCCTTAGCAAGCCCCAATGCTTCCCTGAAGATCCTGCAAGCAGTCACTTCCCAGTTGCTGCAGGACCATATCCTGGAGCCTGACTTACTGTTCCTTGCTTTAAGGAGTGCTTTTATTTTCTCACCAAGTTTATTCTGAGAGTCAAGACTGAGGAGCAGGAATTACAGTTCTCTTCCCCTGTAGTGTTTTTTGTGACAACCCCATTGGCAGCAAAAGGCTGCACTCTTCCATGGCAAACTTCCTCAGAGCTGTCAGAAACATTCCTCTAAGAAGGGTTTGACTGGTTGATATTTCAGATTAAAAAAAGCTTTTATTTTATTTTAAAGTAAAAGTTTGAAATAAATCTCCTTGTGAGTGGAGATCAGTATAAATAAGAACCAAAGCGGAATGTCCACCCAGTCTATCCCAATTAGCACTGAATTATTAGTGTGCCACGGTGCCAGCCTAAAAGTAGCTGGCTGCTTTGTAACACAGCTGGGCAACTCACTAATTGTTTTTAGTAATAGAGAAAGCTTCCCTTCCTCAGCTGTTTCTTAATGAAATTGTGGGTTCTTTCTCAGTTAGCAAATCAAATCAGACCACATTTTTGTGACCAACAGATTGCAATTTGGATAAGAATAACATCTGAGTTTCAAATACAGCTCATAGATAACTAATGCACACTCAATGGTAATAATTAAATTTATTAACACATGAGATACTGTATCTAATTGAGATAGAATTGTTATGTTAGGAATACTGGATCCAATACAGAAAGAGAAATATTAGGAAGCAACATTTGACATCAATTTAGAAAGTGTTTATCTTTAAAATATTAAATAATTTTAAATTCAAATAAATATTTCAACAGCTTTTTATGGAATGATATGACATATTTTGTATTAAGTGTGTGACACCAAAGTGCTACTAAGAGGCTGTTATTTCTTGCCCCAGTCACTTTATGCAGGTGATTGTTCCGTGAGATTAATACTCCTGTCAGATAATATTTGCCTGTGTCTAGTGCTATATTTTCCTCTTTATTGTGCCTGTGAATCAAATGCAAATAAAATTATGGTGCCAACTAAATTTGAAAAGAATAAAACAGCATCTTTAGTCAATTTTGTGATGCCTCTGAAAGGCCAACAGGGATTTTTTTCCCCATTTTCCTCATCCTACTTAGTGGTAGAATAAAAAGTCATTCCCTCACAGGTTCCTGGGCTTGCTCTCCTCTTCTGGCTGCTACTTCTGTGTTGTGGTAATGCAAGTGTACTGCAGCAAGTTTCCAGCAGCTGAACAAAGAGTGTGTGTACATCTATGAATGTTTTCTTGTGGTAACAGGAAGGCTGTGAGCTATGCACTGAATTGAGTCTGTTGGACCCTGAAGTACACACTCTGAAAGCCCAGGTAATAGGGTCATGACGGTGCTGATAGTTGGAACAAACTTTCCAAATGTAAGCATATGAAACATAGTATGTAGGATCTCATCCTGTGTGATTATAGCGCTAGTACCAGAGTAGGCAGGATTGTGGAAAGCTGTATCCTTTACTGATCCCATGACAACCTACTGCCACACTTAGGTGTGCCCAAAGGATATGCTCCACAAGCGATGCAGTACTCAAATTATACCATGGACCACCTTGCTACAGCAGTCTGTCAACCCTGATGCTCCTCAAAACCCTGTCACTGAGCCCCTTTCCCTATCACCTTTTTTTGTCAAAAATTGTTGGTGTAGTGTCTTCTCTGGGATGCTCTCACTCTCACAGGAGAACAAATAATTAAAAGGCACTGAGAAGATAGGGAGAAGAAGGAATTCCTGAAGGTCACTCTAGGGTGTGAGGATCTTCATTTTCTGACAAGAAGATGGCTTGTTATTTCAGTCCAGAATAACTCTAACGAGTAATTGATTTTTTTTTCTCAAGGACTATATGGCTTGAGAAATGCAGCTATCTTGGGACAATTCATGTGAGATTTTAAGCATGAAGAGAGTGGATAGGGAGGCAAAACTGCCAGAAGGAAGTATTGCTATCTTCCTTCTCCCCTTTTTTTTATCCACAAGGACGAGGACAACCTGCAAGGTGAGAGGAGACCCAGGTTCAACGCAACACTTGCATCCACTTTGGTGACATAATGCTGGACTTCAGTTAAAAAGCTTGGGAGGCTCACATGACCACAGAAGCTTTAGCAGGCAGAAGTCATAGCCTGGAACATTTTTCAGGATGAGGACCTGAGGAAGGTAAGATGCTGAGAGTGCTAATTTTTTCTGCTGAGTGGGTAACCTGGTTGTGACTCTTCAGTGCACGTCTGCCTACATCCACATCAAACAACTATTCCCTGACTATTCCCATGAGTAAAAGACCACTTACCTGTTTGTAAGTCTGCCTGTGACATCTCTGTTTGTTTGGTCTTTTAACTCCCATTCTGGACCAAAGCTTCAAAGCTAGGCAAAGAATAACTGTTAACAGCCAGTGACATATTCTTGGTGATAACTTGGGAAATGAAGTCACCAAATCAGTCAAGAGAATGTTTTGCTATAGATTGAACTCCAATTAATGTGCTAGAAGAGAAATAACAAAGCCACTCATCTCCAGATGGAGATCTTGAGAATCAGTATGTCCTGGGTCCTCATGTGGAAGTTCTGGAAGATTCTATGATTTGGAAATATAGGTTTTAAGTTTTAATTTTAATATAGGCTTTAAGCTAAGTTAGAGCTTTAAACAGGTTTTTCTCTTTTCTTCTTTCCTCTTGCCTAGGTAATGATAAAGTTGGAATGAAAAGCATAGTCACGAAACAAGAGACAGAGAGACAGGGAGAGAGAGATAGTGTAGAGGCGCTCCAGACTTGTTGGCATCTCACAAAATCAAACAATTTTGTGGGTAACTGTGTTTATAACAGAGTGTTCTTTAGGCCGAGGGTGATGATAAGACCCCAAAAGACCACCAGAAGACCCCCAAGGGGAGATGGGTGTTGACTATGCTAATTAGCCAATGATGTAATGTTGTTAAGGATGATGTAATGTGTATGTTTATTCATAGAGTAGTTATGCATATGTATAATCTAGGTACAAGCACGCTTCGCTAATCGTGGTGGGGGGTGACAGGGAATGGGTGGGGTGAAAGTCCTTTCTGTTTCCCTGTGGGAATAAATTTTTTTAAAATTTTACATCTTGCAAGCTTTGAAGTTTTTTTAGGTCCGCTCATCAATTCAGTTTGGCACCCCAGCAATTCACTTGGCACTCCAGACGGGACGTTCTCTGTTAACTGTTAGGATTGGGCGAGAGGAAGGAGAGCGCCCAGCATGCACCAAAAGTTTCTCTGGGGGGTCTTTTGTCCTTTCCCAAAAACCCACAGAGAACAGACGACACCCAGGAGCAGACTTGTAAGGTATGCATACTTTCTGATAGGGTACACCCATAAGTCACAATAGGACACTTTGTGCGGGGCGGAGGATGTGTGAGTCCACCCTGGAATTTGGTACCAAGGGAAGGGGTGAATTGGGTTCAAATTCACAGTAAAATTGGGACACACTGAGAAAGGATTTTCAAACCTGTTCCCTGTTCCTGCGAGTAGGCGGTATTTGCGGGTTGGAGACATGGCACTGCGTGACGGGGAGGAGAGGAAGCAGTCTCAGTGTGTGTTATGCAAAGGGCTTGCAGTTTGTTGGTGTGTGGGTTTTGGGTCCCGGCGTGGGACAAATCGGGCTCGGCACAGCCTAACCAGGTGTGCTGGAGTGTACGCTGCACCGGGGGGGGGGCGAGTGTGGTTCAGTGCATGAGGGCGGTGCAGTCCCGGCTCCAGGAGTGGCTTTTGCCCAGCGCAGTTCAGAGGAATCAGCTTGGTGGCAGCAATTTCGGTGCTGTAGTAAGAGTGGCCCATTCATCAATTCAATTTGGCACCTCAGCAATTCAGCTAGAGGGCAAGATAGGTAGGACTTCTCTGTGCTAATTTCAATTCTTTTAGCAATAGGTTTGTCTGTCTCTTGTGATCCAGCTATGCATGGCATGGATTTGGAGGTTCCAGACACATCAGTGGATAATTGCATCTACCCTCATGTGTTTCTGCAGGCATCAACATTAACAAAGTGAGCTTTTTTTTTTTGGAAAAAGTTGACCATGATTACTGAAGCAAGAGAAAGATGAAGGTATTCAGCACTGATCTCATGGCAGCCAGGGATGAAGTGCTATCTTTTTAGAGAGGCCCAGATATCATCCAAGTCCAGGGAAGGCAATCACTGACTAAAGCCATGTGGATATAAGAGGATATAAGAGCAGGTAGGATTTTTTAAAGAAATGTTCAGCCTGGATGGTAGCTGTAGTATGTAGTGAGGATATGCAAAAACATTATGCAAGTTTTTAACATTTATAAAACAAAGCATGTTTCTCAAGCAGGATCTCTACCTCCCCTCAACTGATGCATGAAGAGAAGATTCAATGCACCACTTTTTCCAAAAGTACAATGAATAAAATGTCAGCTGCTGCTAGAAAAGACTGAAAAAAGTTCTCTTAAAATAGTTACCTAACCTGCACCTTTTCCTTTCAGCTGCTATAATTTCTGTGCCACTCAGCAGCCCAGAGAGCAATGCTCAGCATGTTTTACAAGCACTTCATGTAACTTGTGGAGAAGAATAAAAAGGTCATCTTTCTAATGCTGTGTAATCCTGCACACTATTAAGTACTAAAAGCAGTTATTGCTTGAACCAATAGTACTGAAGAAACAAGAGTGGGAGTCATGATCGTTTAGAAAGGATTTTGTTGTGCATATATGTGATCAAAGCCAGGAACAGTCCTTTGCTGAAAGAGACAGACTACACATTTTCAAGTTGTAGCACTTCTGTATTGTTGCCTGTGCTATAGCATATATCCTCAGCTGTGTCCAGAAGAGCCATGCAATGGATTTGCCTTCATCTCTGTATGTCTGCTGTGTGTACTGATTATCTGAGCAAATGATGTTAAAACAGCTGTTTACTCAAATTGAAAAGATAATTGGCCAGATTCATCCTTGGTGTAACTGCTCCAATCAGTGAAGTTCTGTCAGGAACAAATAAACTAGGAAAAATAAAGCAGCTCTCCAATAAAAAGCACATCTTGTCTGGTGCTACCGCAGGGCTCTTGTGCCCACTCCTTGCCCAAGTTGTGCTCTAGAGACTGCTGTGATCAGGTACCCAAAAGTTTGGCCTGTGTCTCCTCCCTGAGAGGTCTCCATTGTGGGGTGGGGACAGGCAGGTGCAGAGGGGAAGCTGGTGGAGAACTCCTTGCCTCTTCCACAGCTATACCTCTAAATAAAGCACCTGGGCCTGATAGACCCAACAAGTTTGTGCCCACCATGGCTACAACTAGTGCCACTTAGAGTGGATGTGAACAAGAGACAGCTAGTTAGTGAGGTCGAAACAGAGCCTGTTTTATTTATCAGTATAAACATCCCCAGGAGACTGGATTAAATGTTTGCATGCTGGGGAAAACAGATTGTGCCAGCAGAAAGGATGAATCAGTCCTAAAGACAGATGCATCTTGTGTTCAGCTTCTGTGCCTGCCAAACTGCCCTGCACCCTATTACTGAGGAAGTTTGAGCTTGTGGTGTGATTTTCTAGTACTAGTGGATATTTTTAGTCAGGTTTTCTCTGACGTTAGCTCTTCTTAAATGCTAGCCATTAATGCAATGCACACTTTCTTTGTGTCACTTTGTGGTTGGAGTTTTCTTGATGAATGGATCGGTCTGTAATGCAGGTAACCCTAATGAATAAATAAATGTCAACACAATATTTCATAAAGTGAAATACTATAGCTGTTCTCAGTAACATGCTAAAGTAGGTTTACCTTTACAGCACTTTTGATCTCAATTTCAGAGTTTTCAAAAGTATCCAATATAAAACTGAATGAACAACTCATTATGAATAATTTATGCAGCCGATTTGACCCACTTTTCTGCTTGCAAATTACTATAATTCCTCTGAAATACTTGTGTTTTTCCCTCCAGTTTTTTCCTGTACAAATGTAGATTGAGGCCAAGTAAGGCTATCTAAACTAAAGGTTAATTTAACTTTACCTACTGTTCGATTCCAGGCTGTGGATAAAACACTTCTACAAGAAAATATGATATGGAAAACACATTTTGATTATTTAAATTTTGTATTATTCCTCTTTGAGTTAATTGGATGTTTGATGAGAGTTTTATGCAATTATCTCTAGCACATTTATAGAATTTTCATCTTGTGATTTGTCATCTCTGCATTACTATTACTATTGTTGCTATTTAGTTAATAAAATTAATTTTGCAAAGCAACTGTAAAAAACTCTGTATCTGGTATGGAAATTTCAGTGGAAACTTCAGAATAGTGTATTTTCCTCCTCTTCTCAAGGCTTTGTTTTTGAGCCTCAGTTTTAAAAAAAAATCTGGTGTAATTCCTGATTGATGCAATACAGACATGGCAAGCACATTTATCTGTGGCTGTTCAGAAGACTTCATATTCTTCTTTTTCCTGACATGCTTTAAAAATTGAAATTGCATTTGCACAGTCTTTCTCATGAACTAGGTAGTGACAGTTTTTCTTCAGTTTTGTTTTTATTTAATCATTGTCTCGCCTAAGCACCTTCATGAGAAATTGGGAAGCTCTTGAGTGTCATACTCTGTATACAGTTCAGAAAAGGAGTTTCTAACTGTGCATGGGGGAATGAAGCTATGTGCACCTTTAATAACCTCAGTGGTTCTAATACAGCAAGTTGTTTTATCTGCTGAACAGTTCTTCGGAAATCTTTCAGCTCTCCAATTTGTTCTTTTGTTTGCTTTTTAGAATACGGTGTGGCAGCCTGTATTTCACTCTCAATAATCTACAGAATTTGACACTCACCCTTTAAAAGGATTCTCATAACTTTATAGAGATGGATAGCTTGGTCATATAAAGCAGAATACAGCTTCTGAAAGAAATGGGAGCAATGTACAAATGAGGCAGTAAAAATAAATGACACATTACATTCACTAGCCAAGCAAGATGATAAAGTCTACATAAAGGCAAAAATGCTGACTCCACAGGGCCCGGTGAGCAGAGCTTCTGTAGGCAGAAGCAATTTACAATTATTGGTACATTAATGGCAGTGTGTGATAAGTGAATTACTGGGATGTTGGTAAATGCTATTCTCATTAAAAGTCAATCTGTTGTTGGCACTAAACACACAGTTTCAGAGATGCTTACATCTTGAACCATAGAACAGAGGTCAGTCTAAGCTATAATCTAGCAAGAAGAGTCTTAGCTGAGGAGTGAAACCTTATTTTAGTAGGTGTTATAGAGTAAATTATTTTAAGCCACTGAAAAGTCATACATATGTAAGATACTGGAAGACACCTTTCTATTAGTTTCCTGCAGAAATGCAGAAGAAGTAGGTTAATGATATTTGAGTTACAGGCTCAAAATGTCAAAGTGTAGGTGATTTTGAAAAATTTGGAAGAGTCCTGTCAAGAGGGTTTTGTGGCATTTTATACTTCAGATATTGGAAAGATATTTCTACAATCTCTCCAAGATCTATCTCGCTTTGTCATGGAGTGGATTTGCCTTTTAGGTGTTATCGTCATGATGTTCTTGGTTACTTGTATCCAAGCTGGTAAATGGTTTCAGGCTTCCATTTGGTTTTGGTGACCTGGTGATGGTTGCTGGAGTGAGTGTTTCTAAAGACAGAGCCTAGGGAAGGGATCTCTGCTAGGCAATATTGGACTAGCAAAAATGTGGGGGAAATAACTAAGAATGGGAGTGGCTGAGATTCAATCCTCACATAAAACTGAAGAACTAGGCAAGTGCTTCTAAATTTTTTGTAGTTTCATATAATTGTATGTGTGGAAGGTTACTGTACTTCTTCTCAAAGGGTCTGGTCAAACAAGTTCAATGAGACAAGCAGACCATTTAGTTTTGGATGATTGTAGTTGAACAATGATTCTAACATGAGGTGACCCTCGGAAAAAATTCTGTGATCAATGATAGATGAAAATGTATTCTGTTTGACTTCTTGCTTATGCAAGCACCCGCCAACAAAGATTTGTCTCAGGAATTTGACTGGAGTGCGAAGTCTCTGTGAAATGTGAAGGGTCCTCAGGAGACATGAATAGGGACACTAAGACACATACATCTCAGAAAAGGGATTTTTGACTGGGGAAGAAACCAAGAGGACACATTGCTGAGACAGCAGAGAGGTTCCATTTACTTTATTCTGTGTATTTAGTTCTTAACCATCAAGGTAAATAGATAAACATAATTATCCTTCTTCAGCCTTATCCTTGTTCACTCTAACTTTTAAATAGCTATGGATTATGATAATAATTCTGCTTCCTCATGGGTTATTCCATGTTTGCTTGTTTTCTTATTTGGCTCTTCGGACACATGGCATTTTTTGATTCACAAAGACCTTTTCTGATTTACGAATTGTTCTGCATTAAGATCAAACCTGACTGAAGGAAGTTGTTAAAGGAATAGTGTAGTACACTAAGGCACTGTCGCCTCAGAAGCCCATTGGGAGCACAAATGTTTCTGAGAAACTCATAGGCCCAAGTAAAAGGACACAAGTATTTGTATGACCGTAATTTTGAGGTAAATACACTGCGTTCCTTAGGGATGGGTGCTGTCCCTCTCCTGACAGGCCGTAAAAAGAGGCTCTGGCACTGCTTAGTGTCTTATAATGAAGCTGATTAGACCTAAAGGCTTCCTCCTGCACTGCATTTGGAAAACACACCCTCAGTGAAGAGCATGCTCATTCAGTTTCAGCTAGCTCTTCAGGGAGTCTTTCTTCCTACAATAATTTCCATCTTCTTGGATTATTCAATCACTCTTTCTGCAACAGCCTCATGTTTCTCATTGACAAGTTGACATGTAATGTAGTAAGCTATCGTGTAAAGAGGTACTGTGTACAGATTGAAATTACTGAAAGTTTTGTGATTCTTCAAGAATTCCTTAGGAATATTAACAAATCCCTTAACTGTACACTGTTAAAGGCTGTTTCTGTTAGAAAACCACCAGTAGCCTCTGCTTTCAGACTACCCCTATTCCTGGATCTTAAAGCAATATGGCCAGGCTGAAGTCCAGAGAGTACTAGAGAACATGTGGTGTGTACGTGGTGGCTCCATCAGCCCTAACCTCAACTTCTGGCCCAGGTCCGGGAGGACACTTAGTAACTGGTTCACATCTAGCATAAACACGATGGTAAGAGCTGTTCAAGGAGAGGAATCAGTAGGTGCTCTGGGTGGCTGTTTTGCAAAGGATTGGATTGAAACCTCGCACATAAGATTTGCTCTTTATTGCTTTCTCTTTTTTTAAGGCCTTTTTCATTATAAATAAAAGGCTTCACAGAAATAAAATGCAAAACTGTGGAAGTTTTTCAACTTCTGTACCTGCTCTCACTTACTCTGCCCTTTTTTTATGGGAACCAGAACAGATCAACTGTACTTATGGGCCACAGAAGTAGCCTGGCATGGTCACCCTGCTGGGCCAGGTTGGTAGAGGTCACTAGTCCAGCCATGAGCTGTGTGGGGCTAAGATAGAGCTGGTACCATGGGCAAGGATTCAAGGATGTGCCTTTCAGAGTGTATTGCATCTTGTCTTTATGTGGTAAACCATGTGTTGCGTTGAGAACATTCCCTCACTGTCAGTGTGCCTTACTGTCCACAGGGGTATCAGACTGCAGGAGAACGGTCCAGAGGCTTGTCTCTCGCTGTGCCAAAAAAAGTCTACAGGAGCTGTGAATAGTGCAGCTATTCTGACAACACTTGGGTTGCTCTCAGCCTCAGCACTGAGGGTATCTGTCTTGGTAACAAAAGTATATATGTTCCTTCATTAAATAATGAGTGCTGAAACCATTATTTAACATTTCATGATCAATATTGTGTGATCTCAGCCAGCAGAAGGTAGGTACTATTACCTACATTGCAATTGGGAAAAGACACTAGGTGTTTCTTTCCAATGATAAGGAGACCGTGCCAACCTACACACTCTCGGTGTAAGCACACTCCCTAGGTTTGGTCACGGTGTCATGTGGTGATATATGGATAACAACAGTCTGCCTAATGACAAAGTGATAAGTTGTTCTTTGTGATTTCTGCTCATAGTAAATGCTGTACATGGAGGAGGGAAACTTACAGGGCTGTCAAGGAAATTGTATCATAAAACCCTGCAATGATGATCAAGAAAAGAAGCAGAATGTTTTAGATGATTTCACATACTTGTTTGACAGTTAAAACTTCTCCTGAGAAGCTATCAGCAGACATGTTCCTGATGTACGCATGTGTGTGGGGTTTAATGAAAGACTGTATTTTTGACTTCAGATAATTGTGGTGGCTTCTTCAGTGTTCCACCAACACCATACTTCAGTAATGATAATAGTGGTTAAGCTAGTAGCTTTCTGTGGTCTCTTTACATATTTTCTGCATGTCCTATCTTTTTTGTACTATGTCTTCAGATAGTTTTTTCCTAGGTTACCTCATAAAATTTCCCTCTCAGTATAGAAAATGAGGAAGTGATTTTGTAAACAATGTGTAATATATGAAAGCATTTGACTTAACTTCTAGTGAAAAGAGAAGATAAAGGAAAGAAGAGGCACCGAGTGGATGTTTTGGTCCTAGAATGGAAGCTGAAGGGTTTATGTAACATACCCTGTGCATATCCTCAATGGTGTCTGGGGACTCAAGACTTCACACTGAGCAAGGCAGTGTCTAGAGCTAGCCAGCAAGAAACATTAAGAAGGGCAGAGTCAAAACACTTGTCCATCTCCAGATGTCAGAAACTAAAGCTAATGCTGCAGGGAAGCAACTTTATTCTCTCTGGCTGCAAAACATGTTCCTGAACATATGGTACTATAAGTACTCTTCTGAAAAAACAAAATTCATTCAAGTGAATAACAGATGCCCCAGTGGATAACCCAATGTCTTTTATACAACAGTTTGGATTCTGATGCCCAGTCATGGAGCCAGAGACCTGGGCTCAAGTCATGCTTTGCCTTGAGGTAACTCTCTTATAGCCCCTCTCGCAAAGGAGGATCTTCACCATGCCTGAGGTGACAGAGGGCTGGATGAACAAATCTCTTGTTTCTCCTTGTTATTTCCCTGTTTTCAGAACTTGATGTAGAAAGTGGTGCTATCCATAGTTTTGAGTTCTTTCCTGGAATGGTGAGTTTGAGCATTTCCAGGATGCAGAGGACCCAGGCCAATAGGCCCTCTGCACTTGCTGAGCAGAATCTGTATTTCATTCAATTCTGCACAAGAAGTGAACAATACTGCCTTGTCTTATATGTCAAGGCAGTCATATGGCTTATATGACTCAGCAGTCGTATTTTAAGAGCAAGCACACTTTTCATGATGATTTTAAACTGTAAAACCAATTCTCAACCAAGTTAGTAAGTTAAAAATGCAAGTATGTACCTCAAAGACAAGAGAATGACAAGATATCCACTCTGTTTCTGTATTTCCTTCTGCTTTAACTACATGTACTTCACACAATGTGCTGAATTCTTTGACTCCTTTTTGAAGATGATTTGCTTTCCTAGATATCATACAGGAACCTGGATTTTTAACTCGTATTTGTGATCAGTATTTTCACACCTGGATGCCTCAATAGCTACAGTGTGGAGCAAAAACAGGACTGAGAAGAAGGCACATTTCCCATGGGGTGGGTCATCACTGGTGGCAAATGTATCTCATTATCCTTTTCTTGCCATATTTCATGTGGAGAAAACCTAGAGTGAAATTTGCTGTAGAGTATTTCAATATGTCTCTTATTTATTCACACTGGAACAGTAAGAAAAAAACAGAATAAAACAAAATTCCTCACTTTGTCCCTTGGCATCATGGCTCTGATGTTGTCTTTATTCTACAACTTTCATGTGCCTTTCACTGGGTCTGACCACAGCAAGAAAAAAATTTTTTTTTTTACAAATGTAAAACATCTGCTTAATGCTGTCAACCAGTCTGGCATGTGAAAGATTCACTTTTTTTTTTTTTTTTTTCCTTCCAATTGCAGCCTCTGCCTCTCTCCCAGAAATGTTCCAGTTCTGGGCATCAAATGGCAAATATTGTGTGGTAGCCATAGGCTCCCTGACAAGTTAGATCAGAGCAAATATTCAGTGATTCCAGCTTATTACAGTAAAGTAGCTGATATTTATGATAGACTAAAGCAAAGCTGCCAGTATGATCAGGCATCGTGGTCTGTCTTCTTGTCTTAGAAAGCAGAATGGCCCCTTGTTTACCAGGAAAGCAAGCTCTGATAGGCTCTGGAACAGGTTTAGGAAAGAGCTGCCAGCTCTAGAGGATATTTGAAAGAACCATAGCCAAATTAGTTATTAGAGAAATGAGATCCTTGGGATTCGCTCTGAGCTACTCTGACCTCCAGATATCTTAAATCATTGAGATAAACTAGTCTATTAAACTGCTGCAGTAACTTGGTATGGTATGTTGACACTGACGAGATGTCAGGTGCCCACCAAAGCCACTCTGTCAATATCCTCTCAGCTGGGCAGGGAAGAGAAAACAAAACAAAAGGCTCATGGGTCAAGACAGGGCAGGGAGAGATCCCTCACCAGTTACTGTCATGGGCTCCAGCATGGATCTCTTCCATGGGGTGCAATCCTATAGGAACATGTCGCTCCAGCATGGGTCCCTTGAGGGAATCACAAGTCCTGCCAGCAAACCTGCTCCAGTGTGGGCTCCTGTCTTCATGGGGCCACAGGTCTTGCCAGAAGCCTGCTCCAGCATGGACTTCCCATGGAGTCACAGTCTCCTTCAGGTCACCTGCTTTAGGATGGAGTCCTCCAGGGGCTGTAGGTGTATATCTGCTCCACCATGGGCCTTCACAGGCTGTAGAGGGACAGACTGCTTCACCACGGTCTGCACCATGGTGTGATACACTGAAATTGTTAACTGCTCACAGAAGCCTACCCCTCCCTGAATATGTCTACTAATTTAGACTGTCATAGGAACTTGAAATAAGGTAAGGTGGTACTATCACCCAATTATTCCAGGAGAAGAATGTATCCACAATTGTGAAGAGACTCTCAACACTGAGAAGACCACAGAAAGAGAATCAATGGGACACCATCAGAATTCAATGAGTGGAGATATTTTTTCTATGTAATCTGTCTCTCTCACTCACTTTCTTTCTCCCCTCTCTCTCTTTTTCCTGTCTCTTTCTATCTCTCTCTAACTCACATTTACTGTTAAATAAAATTGCATACTACTGACTTCAGAAAATGGTCTCATTTGCACCTTAATTTGGGCAGAGGCATCTCTCTAATAATTTAAAGAACCTGATCACAACACACGGGCTGCAGGGGAATCTCTGCTCTGGTGCCTGGAGCACCTCCTCCTCTGCCTTCTTCACTGAGCTCAGTGTCTGCAGGGCTGTTCTTCTCACATATTCTCACTCCTCTCTCCAGCTGCAGTTGATGTTGTGCAGATGTTTTTTTCCCCCGTCTAAAATCTCTTACCTCAGAGGCGCCACTACTATCAGTGATGGGCTGGCCCTTGGCTAGTGGTGGATGTGTCTTGGAGCCAGCTGGCATTGGCTCTGTTGGACAAGGGGGAAGCTTCTGGCATCTTCTTACAGAAGCCACCCCTGTAGAAAAACCTTGCCAGGCAAATCCAATACATGCAGTTTCAGTGGGTACAAATACTTTATGGTTAAATCCAGCAGGACAGTGCCAGATGAATCATACAGAGCTTAACACAATCAGAAAATTGTATCCATTAAACACACTTTCTGGCCAGCTCAGCCTTTAAGAGTTAAACTATAAAAGCATTGGCTTGAAAGCTGAATCTAAGCAAAATGCAGCAGATGAAACACATTACTTTATGAGATTATTATAGTCCTAAATCTAACGCCATGGAACCAAATCTCCAAGATTTTTTCCTTAGTGATTTGCTGCTGGAGGAAAAGAAGGGTTCCAGAACACTGACCAAAGGTAAGGCATCAAATACATTGATCACACAAGCTACTGAAAATAATAATGATGATCTACAGCTGTCATGATAGCAGCATACTTCCTTCATTGCTTGTTTTAATTCAAACTAGTAGAGTCATAGAACTGGCTGAATTTTGCATAAATCACCAATGACAATACTCTTTCAAGTATAGTCACAGCATTAATATCCCAGGCAGAGCAAGAAATAATTAAAATGTAGCAAATTCCATATAGAGGTTTCCAATATTAATCTGAAGCACCTTAGTCAATAAAAAAGAACAGTAGCTTTAGTTCATGAAAATGAATATTTAAAAACAATACTACAATGCATTTTCTTTCAGCTGTTTTTTTCCCTTACAATCTTCATTCTTCTTGACAATAATGACTTTTTTTTCTCCAACTAATACCTTTTATTTTTTCTTTTCTAAGAGCTGAAATTATGACACATCTGGCACATCCCTCACCCATCACTGGACAGCAATATACAGCTCCATAGATACATCTCAAATGCATACATTTACTCTTTTAATATGGGCCCAGCTCAGCTGCCCCTCTTCATGTTGAAGCATTTATATAAGAAAACTGAGACTCCTCACAGAAAGTGTCAATCGCTGGTACATGTCTGCAGCTGTCAAGTAGAGCAGCACTTCAGAGAAATGCTTTCACATCCTCCAAGATTTTGTTTTCCAAATAGCTTTGATATATAGCCATCTCTGAGCCTGACCCTATTCATGCACAAGTCACTGTGACATTTCCTTACTGTTTACAGGCATCCACAATAGATCTACAAACACAAAAGCAGCCCAGGGTGAGCTCTCCAAATTCCTTACAGATTGAGGTATTTGGATTCAATAACAGGATTAGTGATTTTAGATTACTAAGGAAGAGGCCAATTAACTATATAATGTTTGATCCATTTTAGATTAAAAAGAAAGAATGGAGTTACAGATTCTTGGCCACTTCTTTGAAATTTCTGTTTCTAGAAAATGGTATTTTGTAAATAATTGATTTGAATGCAGAGAGATAATGATGCAATCTCAATAGCTTTACTATTTTAGAAATAAGTAATGGACTGTTCATGAATAAGGCAATGGCACAGCCAAATGCCAATGTTGGAGAGTTACAGTCAAAACCAGGCTTTGACATCTGGCCCCCAAGCTTGCCAAGCTTATTCAGTGAGGGATTGCAATAGATGACTGTGTTAAAAAAGTGAGAGAGAGCTGAGTAGAGATGCAAAACAACCACCTTTCCCTCTCATCTCTCCTCCTCCTCCCCCCCCAATATGTCACAGTGGTAGTGAAAAAAATGATATCCTGCCAAAGTAACAGTTCAATCCTGTGTCTGTGACAACAGTTTTGGAACATGAAAGCTGTTCTAAAACCTAAGCTTGTATCAAAGTTTAATCTGTGACCTACAAGATAGGATGTGTTTGGAGTGAAGCTCAGAAAACTGGTCTTTCCAATCCCTTACAGAATCAAGTCATTCAAATTAACTGTGACCATGCTTTAAAAATTATGTTTTCCACCACTACGTTATTGTTTGACAATGTGCTGTGTCAGCAGATTGTTGATAAAGCAGGGGTGCCTGATGGTACTGGCCGTCATTAGTGGCTGACTGAGAGCTGCTAGACTTCATCTTGAGGTTCTCTGGAGTTGTCTCTTTCTTTATTTTTTAAAGAGTATTCTCAATCCATTCTTATGGGCTTATGAACTATAGCAAATGACTACAATTTAGAACCTCAATTTTGATGCTGTGGGAAAAGGAATTAAACATAGTGATTTTTGAAATTGATTATTGAAGTTACATTAATCCCATGCCAATGGAAACTATTTTGCAAAATGAAACTTACTTTCAGTCACTAAAACTTGCTTCTCTTTGGAATTTAGAAGTGACTTACATTAAATTGAATTTAGCCTTGTTTCTTTCTGAATAACAGTGTCCCTATAAGAGGGTTAATGTGGTTTTACAACTACGTAGATTAACTTTACTAAGAAAGATGATAGAAAATACATGGGAGAATATAAATAGAGACTAGAGAAAAGCCCTTTAGAGTATGTAAACTACACCTTGTTTCCCAACCCTTATTTTGGTTTTTCAGCAGAAACTGCAGACTCAGTGGTCATTATCTGTAATTAAACTTTCCTGAGAATACTGAAATAACTTGAATGTTGTACTAAAAATGTGTATATATGCACTTTCAGCTTTGAAATCAGTGGACTGTAAAAAAGCATGACAATCAGCGACCTGTGCTAATGTTTACAAGATACGGGCTGTGAAGGACAAAGCAGGATATGGCAGGAGAGGCCTAGTAACTCTGTTTACCTATTTCTGGGCTCATAAGAGTGTAAAAAGTAATTTATTTATTTTTCCAGCTTTCCTCAGGGATTCATGACCCAATTTCCCTACTGTGGACATCAGCGGCCAGCTGTGAACATCTGCAGTGTGAACATGTATGTTTGAGTTTACCATCCGGAGCTTCTTTATGGTCAATAGAAAGAAACGAGACCTTCTAAGGTGCTCCTCATCTCATCCTGAAGTAGCTGCCAGGTCACACTCTAAATGTATCTATTTCTCTCCTTACCAAAGGAGCTCTCAGCCAGGTAAGACACTGGTGTTTGTTGAGTGGATATCTAAAGTTAGGAGAGATCAGTTTGTCTTCCCAGAGACTCAGACAGATATTAGAGTGCAGTTTGTGTCCTCTGGTATTGTAAATTCTCTTTCTGTCTAACACGGACAGGTGTGTTTCTGAGAAAAGTCATATAAAAAAAAGGTGCTGTCATTTTCAGTGAGAAGTTTCCTGATATATTAATGACCAGTGTTACATCTTAGGGAAATCTGGGTAACTTGTTGTCCTCTCCAGGAAAAGAGAAGATGTGGAGAGAGTAAGCAGCTTTTATTTGCACCACTTCTGTTTGCTTTCTCAGTACAGGAGTAAACTACTTCAGGAATTGTCATATTTCAGTGAAGACCACTTTACTTCCACAGACCCAAGGTAAGTGGTTTTTCTACAACTGCTCAATTAATAAACTGCATTGAGCAGATTTCTTCATTCAGTAGATTGTTATAACTCACCATTTGGTTCTAAGCTTTATTTATAACTTCTTTCATCAGAAACTCATTTAAAATCATTTTACTTTGCATAAAAAAGTAATAGAATGAACCATATCAGGTATTTAAAAACTAGTTGATGCCACCTACATGCTTAAATGCATTTTGCTCACCTTTTTAAAGAATGCATCTATATGAGACACATAGATCAGTCTGTCACTCACTGGCCATATCAGAGGGTTTTTTAAGGATAACTTCATATTAATCTGTCTCACTTCCACAGTTTTTTGCAAAGGACTTTGCAGAAGACAGCTGTAATGGTCTTGATCCTTGCTTGTGGAGGTCTATGGAAATTACCACGTGTAAGTGGCCTCTGCTGCCTGATTATCACATATGGCCCAGAATCAATGCTTATGTTCCTGCAGAACGAGCAGTGATTCCCACCATGCTTCAAACTGCCCATGGTTTTAAGGGAAGAAGAAGGATACTGCCGTGGTCTAAAGCACCCTCTAACCCCTATCACCTTTTAACAAGACTGGAACAAAATGCAAGGTGTATTTTTTCTCATAAAACTGGTAGGAATCTGATTAGCTCCATGCAGTGCCTGGAGATGAAGTCAAGTTCACCATGAAGTCAGATTCTGCCAGTTCAGGCCTTAACCCTTCCAATTATGAATCCAAGTTGTCTAATCTGGTCAATTAGTAACAAACTACTGCAAAAACGCCAAGTGAAGACATTTTAGTTGATATTTCTGCTAGACTCTAGTATAGCTCTAAGTTCAATGGGGTGACAAATTTGGGTAACTGTTAATGTGTTCACCATCTGTATTGTACAAAGATGCAAGGTTTCAAGTAAAATTTGGTATGTACTCGGTATCAATGAACTTCTAACCCCTGAGAAATTTTTTAAGTTTGTCATTGAGTTGTCCTATTATGCATTATCACATGTAACTATTCGTAAGCCAGATGGGGATTCCCTCTCTGAAAATGCAGTTCTACAGCGTTTTGAAAAGCATTGTATTCTCTCCAACAAAGAAAGGGCCAGATTCAGCTCTCCAAGGAGCATCACTGCCAGATAGTCTTGCAGTCTAGCCTGACCTCCTGAGTGTAGTTCAGCTGTGGCAGTTGACAGCCAGAAGAGGAACTGGACTCAGCACCAGAGACATTTGGGGAAAACAGAAGTGTGGTGAAGGTGGGCAGCAAGTGAAGGATCAGCTACACACAGCTTCAGATGTAAAGCATGTTATTGCTTTGCCAAAATCACACTTTCTTTCTGCCCAAGTAACCAGCCAGTCAGATTTCATGCAGCAACTAGAGAACTGTTTTCCCCGTATCCAGATGTACTTATGTGTCACTAGATTGGAAACAGCAGGATCCTGTGTGAGCTGCATCCACATATTCCAGAAGATGATGGTTGATGATCAAAGCCTGAGATCAGATTTTTTCTGGCCTTCCTGCTGGGGATATTACTCATCAGAATTTAGTCTGGGTCTTGAACAAGGTATCATCATGTAAAACAAGCTCAAGGCCCAGTTGAGGCATTTCTGTTTATAAAGGTCTCATGATGCTTATTCTGCCCAGTTTCAAGGACTTTGGGAACAAAAGAGTATTTAAGAACTTTGGATGCAAACTATGTATAATTTGGTTCAAGAGAATACTTTTTTCCCTCCTCATGGTGCCTAGCTTGCTGAAGCATCCGAAAGGCCTGAGTTTTGGTGATAAAATGTTCTCAAGTGCCCAAAGTTATGCTCCAGTGAAAGGCTAAACATTACCACTTAGTCTTAAATGAGCATCCAGCTGTTTATTTCTCCCAGAAAATTTGACAATTAACATTCAAACATACAGCTGATGAAGGAGGTTCTCCTCTGTACAGTGATGCAGTGCTGACACAGGATAATGTGACACAGGGAATTGGTTATGTACCAACAGGAGCTAAAGAGCACAGAAGGTCAAAGGAAAGATATGTTAAAAGTTTTCCACTGTGTTTTTGCGTACATCTGCATTTGGGAAAGGGGAAGAGGGGATCAAAGGTTTCTCACAGTTAGGCCACATTCTTTCCATGATTATTTGAGCATTACGGGAAGCAGATTCTAGCTGACACAAATATCCGATTAGTGCAGACAAGACTGGCATAGAGCAGGCGTTCATTGTGTGAGGTCAAATATGTTTTGCTGGAAAGAAATGTGCTTATGAAAAGTATTCTAGTTCACCAGGGGAAGGTTTAGGCATTTTGATTCCTTCCTAGATTTATTTTCTTGGTTCAGAATGGTGTAGACGTCACAGAGTTTATGAAATGTCTAAATGAAAAATTCTTGCTGAAGTAGCTGTATTAGCATGACATGTGGAAATGCAATCTCTTATGCAGTTTATTCAGGTAAAAGCTGCCAATTTAAAACATGGTATTTAGAAATATGGTGTAGTGCTGCCTATAAAATAGTTCCTTTTCTGGGTATGAGCTGCCTGCTTGTGAGGTAACTTTGACAATCTAATTTCAATAGTATAAACTAAGCCACAGAGGCAACTACCCAGTTATGCAGTTTTTGTTTTTCACCATGTTCTTGAAAACAATGCCTGGTGAATCTAGATCAGTGCTTTAGTGCAGACCATTTGTCCCTTTGTACCTTGCTCTGGGTCATGTGCAGTCTCTGAGCATGCTCTACTGCTCTTGATTTAACTAAACAAAATGACAGGCTTCAGGAGAGCTTTTAGTGTGTTCCAGCCAATTGTGAACATTCAATCCATGGGATGAGACTAGATCAATCTGAGGTGCTGCTCCCTGAAATAGGGATAGTGTGTCCTGCAGATCCTTAACACCAGCTGTCCTATTCTGCAGACTCTCCTATTACACACCACTTCTTATTAATACATATATGAGCCACTTTTTGTAACCAAGGCTTTGGAATGGAAAACAAGGTATAATAAAGCATTTCTATTTCTCATCCCCACTTGGTATCAGTGTTGGGTTTTGTCACTGAGGAGCACAGGCACTTTTTGCTTCTTAAGATCAAGATCTGTGGAGTGATTAGACCAGCATTAGGTCTTTCATATTGCATTTATTTTTTCTAAAAAAGATTTTAGTTTCCTTTTAATGAATAAGCAGAACAGTATTACTCCTTGTCTCCCTTCAGGACTCATGGCATGAAATAGAGAAAGGCTGATGCTACTGAATCAAGAATATTATGACTTTAGTGAACAGAGATCTGATCTGTGTGGCTTGCAATTTCAGTGCTGAATTTTTCTTGAGGCACAGCCTGTCCCCTGAAAATAAATGAGAGTAAACTCTGTAGGGCTGTCCAGAGGAGACTATAGAGGATATTGGTCTAAACTGTCAGATGACAGATAAAATTCTGTTGGTTATGTTCAAGAACACTTGTGTCTTCTGTGAAATGATGTGTTGTACCTTTATTAACAAAATAGTTTTGATTTAAAAATGGAACACAATGGCCAGTTGTGATGTGGTTACTGCTTCCTTTTTTGGAAATTAGCCTGAAGAAATGACACAGGTTGTATAAGGAGAGCACCCAATGGGTAGGTACTCTCATGGTCACCTTGGAAGTGGCAGTACTAAAGGGAAGACTTCAGGCTTCAGCTGTCAAAATGCTGTCTGATCAGGCTGGCTGAACTCCAGACAGGACCAGCAGGGAGAGACATCTTCAGCAGGCATTGTGTCCCAGCCATCTATCTTAGAGTGTCATGTATGTTTGTGAGATCTCTCTCTTGCTTTCACAGAGCTTATTTTAGGTTGGATATTTAATGTGTGAAGTGCTGAGATGACTTCCATCCTAAATTTTTATTCCCTCTTCTACCCTGTCCTCCTCAATGAGCCACAGCAAGAATTATGTCTGTTTGTCTGTAAAACTAACTCCCACTTATAAAACTGAGATAAAACACTTTTTCTACCTCCCAGAAGCACTTTTCAGTTAACTTCAATAAATATTGTTTCACATTAGATGTGAAAACATCATTTTGATCATTCAATGACAGTAATTTCTTTGCTTAAGCATGTTCTTGTAAATGTCTTTCAGAGTCTGACAAACATAAATTACACGTAACAGTTTTTCTGTAAGGTACTGAAAAAATCTCTATCTTTGGGCTGATTTTTCATGAGGGTTAACTAGCTCACAGGGCACTAAATTACTTTGTTAGAGAGAGGCCAAACTACAAGGCAATACTGGGTATTGTGATTGCAAAAGCCATTACTGCTTACATAGCTTGTTCTAACCGGTGTGGTGAGAGAATGTCCTAGTGCAAAGAGCAGTGTGGCATCCTCCCCATCCTTTTTCTCTAACTTCTCTTTCTTTTTCTCTTGAAAAAGAAAAAGTTTGCAGTGAATTGCTTTTGAAAAATTAAAGATCTTCCGAATACTGTTAACTGAGGGCAACAATTCATGCTGCAAATGGAAAGGGATCTGATAAATGTGGTAGATTTTCTATTTGAAAAAAACAGCAAGCTGATAAACAGGGTTCTTGGGTGCATTGTCTGTTCTTGACCGGACTGTCTCAGATCTTATAGATAGTTCTTATGCCATCTAAAGTAAGTTTTCTCAAACTAATCACATTTTTTGCTCTATGGTGAACTAACTTCTCACAGCAAGAAAATCCGGTGAGCATATATAAGGTCTCTGTCCTGAGCTGCTAGGAGCTAAAGATCTCTTCTTTCTTTTGTTAGGATTGTTTCTGTACAATAATTAGCTTAAATATTTACATCTATTCATTAGTACTGCTGTAATATCAATCAGGACAGCATCTGAGGACCATTACTTTAATTTAGGTAAGTTCACTTTTGGTGCAAACTGTGTTTTTACCACTCTAGATATGTGCTTTAGCAATGCACAAATAAAACAGACTCTTGCATTTTGAAAAAAAAAGCCGTTAGATGGATTTCAACGTTTGCTCTGAAAAAAAAGTAAAGCACAGAGGGTTTCTACCATCAAAGACATCTGTTAGAGAAGTGGCATAGCCAACATGCAGCACTGCATAACTGTGGTGAAGGCAGCGTTCAAAGAGAAAGATGATGGCTCCTGACAACCCATTTCCCAAGCTGGTGTATCTGTCTGAGAGTCCTATAGACACCTAGGGCAAATAATCCTAACTTATTCCAATCTGAGGTAGCAAATGAAGACTTGAGAAGTTAAATATGATCCAATAAGATTAGCTAAAAAAAAATGGTCACCATGCAATTCCTTATTTTCTAGGATCATGGGGAGAGCGTATCCAACAATCTGATTGCCTCAGGGATCTCCAGGCATATATGATGTTGAGTGATGCTTGGAAAAAGAAGGCAGTAGACCTGGTTCTGGATGAGACTGACAAATATATAGGAATGGTATTTCTATATAATGTATTCATACTGTCCTTAGTATCTTTTTGTTGATATTATTATCTTTTCAGTTTTTGACAATGCCAATAAAACTAACAAGTGATGCCTGGAGAAAGGTCAAAGACCTAACACTGATCTACCTCTACCTTGAGCCTGACACTGATCTACCTCTTCAGTTAGTGTCTTCCAGAAGAGAACAGCTTTCTCACCGAGAGACCGCTGTCAGATGTACAGTTTCTGGATGCTTGTTGAAACTTCCCCTGACTGTTGCTTATTTCAAGAGCCTTGGCTTCTTCTTGCTCTGGAGCTGGCGTTCAGACATGAGTAATGACAGTTGGACATTTGCTTTTCAGGTGAACATCCATATATCTCGGTCAGGGAACAAAAGAGCAGCTGAGGGAAATGTGGTATGTGAATATTTACAGGCAGGCAGAACACATGATTTCCTCTTTAATGCTAATCACCAGCTTGATAAAAACCCAAGAAAACCAAGCAGGATTGGCAAAAGAAAAGCATTAGTCCAGGTTTGTTAGTTGGCTGATAAATGAATAGGAGGTGTACTTCCATTTTAATCTTCTCACTGACATTTTTAGTATCTATTCGATGTTATCTGTATTTTTAGAACAAAGTGACCCTTACCCTTTATTTTTTTTCTGCAGGGGAACAGCAAAATGTGGAAAAGTGATTGAGCTTTGAATTTTATATTTGCATGGATCTTTGCATATATTAATGTGTTTGAAATTAACGATCCTTTAATTATAATGATAAACCAGAAAACTAAAGTAAATATAGGATGAGCAACACTTCCTTTAAAATTGTCAGAACCTGTGAACCCCACTGATCAGAGAACTATCAGTGTTTAAAATGCCTATTAATTAAGATTACAAAAGGCTGTGTATGACTAGAAAAAAAAATCTACTCATTAAAATAAAAGTAGCATTTTGGAAGTTTTTAAGAACTGTTTGCGTATCAGAGAATGGAATCCAGTTTGGAAATACTCTTCTAGAACAGTTTACTAGCTGGTTTGTCTGAGATTAGACTAATCATCTGGCACGAAAAGACCCAGCATTTGGTTTTACTGATGCATTACAAAAGTACACTGTTGCATTCCCTGCTCCTGTAAGCTTTGATTAAGATTTTACACTGCTGTTAGAAAAATACCTTGTTGCAGCAGTGAGGAAATTTATATTCTCTAGGTCCATGCGGTTGGATTTTAGGAATGAGACAAGTTTGTTTAAGGAGTGTGATCTGGATTAAAACATGGAGACTTCTGCTTGCCAGCCCTAATAGTGGAGCAGACTGAAATTTACCTTGTGTTTAGTAAGCAGGTAAGATAAAAACAAACAGGGAAAAGGAGGTGGTAAAAAATAGAAGAGACTGCCTAGAGAAACTGCAGGAAGCTTTGCAGCCGAACCTCGAGCTTGGGTGCAGTCAACATGCACCCAGGGCGGTATGTGAAGCCACCTTGGCAGCCTGGAGGAACAGTCAACAGCAACCTCCTGAAATTTTATAAGGAAAAATGAAAAGTTCTTCCCCTAGGCAGGGAGACCCATGGCAGTAACACAGACTGGAGATAGATTGGCTCTGCTGTGGGTCACCTCTGCTGTAGATGCTCTTTGTGTTTGGTAGACGGTGATCAGGGCGTGAGCCAGCAGTGGGCCTGGCAGCAACAATATCCTGGGCCTTATGGTTAGAAACAGGGCTAGCAAAGCAAAAAAAGTGATTACTCTCTCAGCTCTGCATTTTTTATACTACATTTAGGCTACTGGATCCAGTTCTGGGCTGCCCAGATCGATAAACTGGAGGGAGTTCTGTAGGGGCCACTGTAACAGGAGAGGGTAGAGCACTCACCCTGTGAGGAGCAGCTGGGGAGGGACCTGGACTTGTTCAGCCTGGTGAAGACACACCTTTGAGGGCACTGAACAGCAGTCCCCAGGCACCCACAGTGGGGATGGACCCAGACTCTTCAAAGTGATGTGTGGTAGGAGGATGCTGAGCTTGAAACTGACGCTGCATGGGGCAGGAGGTTCCATTAGAAATATGAAGTCACTTGCAAACCCAGCTATCCCGTGTTCCTATAAATAGCAAGAAAGGGGAGTAAATCACACAAATAAAATATCAGAACAATTTATCTGCCAGAGATTCATGTGCAGAAAGGTCTTTCCTAATCTGTGTCACAACTGCTTTTAATGCACCAATGTGGCAGCACGAAGAGGCAGTGTAGAGGACTAGCAGACAGATTTTCACGTGGATAAGCATTCAAAAAATACATCTGTTGCACTCTGTGAGCAAAGCGAGGTTTCTGAAGCCTCAAAAGTGAAGGAAAAACTGGAGAGAAAAAGAGAGACAGTTGACTTGGCAGGGCAGTTGGCAAGGATATGAAAGGTGCTCAGGAAGGCACAAGTACTCAGTCTGGGGCTGGACTTGTGTCTTTGAGTCTTGACGAAAAATAAGAAATGCAAACGATCAAAAGAGCCTTAGAAGCGTGCTTGTTGGTTTTATTTAGGAGTGACTGAGATCTTAGTGGGTAAAAAATAAAATCAAAAGACAAGATAAAATGCATAATTCAAAGTTATAAAAGAACATGAGTCACATGCTGAATGCCACAAAATCAAGTCTCAGGCTCAGAGGTAACATTAAAATACAGTAGTTAAAAATCATCATTCTCTTTCTGAAGGAAGTTGCAGCCAATTTGCTGATTAATTCTCCTTCAATCCTGTAGAACAAGTACTCTTTGGCCTGTATAAAAGCATCAGAGGCTAAAAATCCAAGGCCCTTGAATGCATCTTTTAATGAAGCTATTTTAATCAGTCTTGAAGATCTATATATATTCTGTGAGACTGTACATTTTGAGTGATTTGTAATGGGTGGCTGAGCTTTTTATTTTGTGTCACTGACTTGAATACTGCCCAACACTGAAGTGGTTGGATATCATGAGTACTATCTGCTAGTTTTAGTCCAGTTTCTAGTGGGCAGGTGCCTATACTATGAAAAACCATCATCACCAATGACATTAATTTGTATCTTTATTGAGAATCACAGTAAAGAGGCAAATATTCAAATGTGTATGACTCCCGAAGAGCTTTGTCAGAGACAGAATTGGAGTATGGGAATAAGATGGAGGCATCACTGCAAAAATACTTATGGCCTGTAATTTTAGATATATATATATGCACACATTTTACTTATAAACCACCAAAAGAAATACGGCTTCCAAAGCTTTAAGTTTTACTGTTTTCAAAAGTTCATATTGAAAAAAGACCACATAAAGTTTACCTTGCAATCAAACTGCCTTTCTGAAATTCACTTCATCACAATGTCTGCTTTATCTAGTGTATTCTCAAACTATTTTCTTGCACTAGAGTTTTTCCAAATAAAAAACAGAATGGGGAACTGCACCCCTACACCTTAATTCACCTCCCTGCAGTCACAGAAGGTGGCCCTTCCAGAGCCCCAGTAGTGCTCACAGCTTCCCTTGTCAGTTGGATGCTGCTTTGCATAAGGAGGGTGTTTCAGAAAAAACTCATTGAGTAGGGGCCTGATTGTTGGATTAATTTCAGTCTTCGGCAGCCTATCCATATCTGAAACTACAGGGATATACCTGCCTCCCGGATTAAGAATAGAAATTGAAGACAGATCTTTGAACAGCCCTTCTGATGAAATCTCAGCTGCCCTCCCAGCCTCAGGTGGAGCAACTGGTGGAGGGAGTAATGAGCAGGACAAGAAAACCTTATGACAAAGGGAGTTTTAAGGACAGATTTCTTTCCTTTCTTCTAAATAAAGAACTAGAGCAGTTGTGGCATTAGAATGAATGATGCAGCCAAATATTTCATGATGTGGTCCATGCTAGAAATAGAAGTGTTTCCTTTGGTCTTCTGACCTCCATGAAAATGATGCACTCACCTGCCCAATCCAGCTGTCACTCTACAGCTTTTGGTTGAAATCTTAAAAGCTGTTTATATGATGTGGTGCTAATAAAGAGATAGTTGGTAAAAGAAGTAGTACAGATATACTTAGCCAAAATATGGAGACGTAGCCAAAGGGAGACATGTAACATGTCATATTTTTTTGGAAGAGCAAAAATTCCATTAGAATTGATAGAACCTTTTCATGATTTCACATTTTTTTCTGTAATATGGGTGTATCCAATAGAGGTGGTAAATATAAACATCTCCTGTCTAAGGAAATGCCTCACCTTATCTTGTTTTTCTGGCAGAGTTTCTTCCTGTGGTTACTTTCTAAATGTGGCACTTGAGGGTACCTAAAGCTTATGGACCCCAAAGAAATCTATTGTAGAATTCAATTGCTAATTGCTGCTGAATGTCGATCAAGTGAAAACAGTTTGATATTTAGACTTACAGGCCCAGCCAAGTCATGGGAAATGAAATTGGCACTTTTTCTGCTTTGTCACCTGCCATAAACACCTAACTCTCATCAATTCATGCAAAAGGAACACTATTGCCTGGCTTTGTCATTTGTATTTAAAAACATGGCTTGGAAAATAAATGCATTGTTACTTTTCCTCCATCATCATATCAATTTATTCCCAAATGAATGAGAAGTGTATTCAAGATTGTTTTGAGATGGTTTAACAGCTGTCAAAAATTTAATTGGACTTTTGTTGAGTAGTTTTGAAGACTGTCTTGTGTCTTTATAAATGTTCTCACAGTCCATACCAGTGTCAAAAATCCTGCATGAAATGACCATATTGTCAAGGGGACAGGGATCGAAAACAGCGAAAGAGTTTGAACATTTTCTTTTTGCTGCTGTTGTTTATTGTCCCTTTTGACTATTTCATGTTGCAAAATCATGGACTTGAGAGAATTGTAGAAGAGTAACCAAAACAGCTCATACATAGCCCTTACAACTTGTTTAAGCTAGGGACTTCACAGAAATCCACAATTTCCAGGACAGCACGGGGTGAGGCACCAGACCCTTTTCACTGGCAAGGCTGAGTCATTTTCAATCACAAGTCACAAGAATTATGGAGCTGGAAGAAAGGACAAGTGAAAATTCCCTTTATAGCCTGGTCAAGAGTCTGCCCAGCTATCAAAAAAGAAGACTCTCAATTTCATGGTTACTGACATTCTCAACATATGGGAGCAATTGCATTATATTTGCCTTTTTTTTGTTTGAAAAAAAATTTCTTTAATCTGTTTATAATTTGCTGTTACCTTCTAGCTCAGAAAATTCACTAAGACTGAAATCACATAATTAGCTAAAAACATTTTAGGAATGATAGCTTTAATTTGTATGTCCTGGAAAGTCTTCCCAGTCGGCTATAATACATCAAAAGGAGAGTCCTGTCTAGAAAAAACCTAGAAGAAACTTGCTTTATGTGGACAAAGAGGGAGATATGAAATATTTTTTCAAGGCTTGCCCATTTCTATTTTGTAATAGCTATAAATAGAGCAGCATTATTTTCCTTGCTCATGTACCTCAAGTAATGAATATACAAACGTTAGATTGTAAAAATTCTGTCACCCCTAATAAATCATACCATGTGCTGCATAAGAGTATAGTCTATCACCAGCAGAATCAAATGGAAAGATACCAATGATCTGGTAGGCTGTGCTTCAAGCCATTCCACTGCAAGACTAAACAGATGACTAACCCCAAGTGATGTCAGGATTCAAATTCAGCAAAGGGCCCTTTCTCATTCAGTATGAGACTACTATGTTCTCTCTTCTTTTTTTTTGTGCTAGTCCAGTCTCCCACATTCTCTCTCTTCCTTTAACACCTGATTTTTGATTCATACTGAATAGCACTTCCCAGAAGTTTCATCAAAGTGAGAGGGATTATAAATCAGATCACTTTTATATTCTACAAGTACAGAAGATTGTTGTAATTATGACATTTGGGTAAAATAACCCCTTTGGGGTTTCTTAGAGCTCCAAAACCTCAGAATAGAGTCCCATTTCTAAGCCAGAAAAAAGCACACCCTCTACAAAATTAATAGCTTTCCATATGCGACATTTTTAGAGAGAATAATTTTCTTACTTTTAAAATGACAGAAAGAAAACGTCATAAAAAAGGACCTGGCAACCACTTGATTACAGCATCACTTGCTTGAAACTTTAATAAAAGTGGCATTTAAATAATACTGGATATTAAATATAAGATGAAAATAAAGAGGACTTTTGGACCCTAGGATTTTTTTTTTAATAAAATTGAGTTCTTTGCAATATCTTTATCTGCTGATATGATTCAAAGGACAATCACAGCCTAGTGCCAGAAAAAATGTTGGATGGATAAAGGAAAGCCATATTGCATGTAAGAAGAAGGATTGCTCCCCAGTATAATCACAGTTTTGTCCCGGCTTCTGCTTTACAGGAAAATGTAACCATGCCAGCATTAGGAGAGCATTAGTGGGCTCAAAGTAGTCAATTAGATAATTTATTTACTACTCACAATCCTAGCCTTCCCAAAGTGGTTTTTCTTTTTATCTTTATGGGAAGGATCAAGTTTCTCAACACAATGTCACTTAAACTGCAATGCTGTTTCAATTCTTCTTAAATGAAGATCACTAAAAGTGTGAAATGCTACGATAGTGCTCCATCCTATACCTCGATGTCTTCCCAACATTTTACTGATAAAAATTATGAAGTTATCAGCCTTGTTGAAGTTATCAGCCTTCTAGATCCAATATAATTCTGGAAAGCTTTTTACCACTTTATCTTAACTTATACTGTTCAAATCATGACTTCATTGAGGGAAATCATTGTCTGTAAATAAATCTTACCCTGAAATTTGCTCATCTACTGCTTCTGGTGACTTTATGGATCTGAGATTGTAATTAGAAATTGCAAATTAGAATTGGCAATTGGGTCCATGACTGAGTATTGATAAACAGTTCTTGCACAGCTGTGAAGAAATAAAATCTACTCCAATGTTTCAGCTATATTGGCTCCATAGAGTTAACACAGGCAAAAAGTAGTAACTTTTGTCATTAAAGTGCTTCTGAGCACATTAAATTGACAAATCTGGTGAGTTAGAAGGTGACATTTTTGTATAGTTACTCTTCAGGATAGAGCTGCAGTTTAAAATTGGTTGTGCAGATCAGGAACATATTTCATCTGAGGAGAATATGTGGCCACAATCAATGCAAAGGGAATGAGGCAGAGCAACCAGTTTCATTGAGATGCTGGCCTTTGGGAGGGTAAAACCTTTCATCTCATCAGCTTTTTATTGCCCACTATAAGTTGTCAAGACAGAACAGCTAACTAAACCACAGACTTGAACAAGGTGAGTGTCTAGTGCAGGAGACGTGCTTGGTGCACCCCAGCCTCTGCTAAAGCTGCAAGCCAAGCTGGAGGTCACTGCTTGCTACTTGTCTGGTTTCTCTTGTGGAGCTGCATGACACCGGCTGTCTCCTAGGTGCTCTTCTGGGCTAGTGTTTTGATTTGGTTTGCCCAGCTCAGACTTCGTTGCACTTGTTTTTCTCAGTTCCCTGAATAATAAAAATCTTTTCCTGTTTTGGTGTGAGATCACCAGAAACCCTTACTAAAGAAATCACAGACACTGACATATTCTCCTCCATTTGTCAGGGCAGAACTGTACCATCCAGAGACCCTGTTATACCTAAAAGCACTAATAAATAATGATTTGCATATGTTTGATGGATGACATTTTTCCATGAGTCAGAAGGATATAAGTTTAGTGCTGTGAATTTACACTGAATGAGTGTTATGCAGTAAATACTTGTCCATGTGTGGATGTTTGGGGTTGTACTACACCCCTCTCCCAACCCATTGTCTTGCTTTATCCTGAGCCTAAGGTATTTTTAAGAAAATACTGAAGAGAGAACCCCATTTGTATGTCACCTCTAGCAACTGCATACAGTCCTCTGGCCTCCTAATTTTCAAACTGACTTCATAGAATTACAAAATCACTTGAGATTGGAAGGGACCTCTGGAAATTGTCTAATCCAACAGCCTACTAAAGCAAGTTCATCTAAAGTAGGTTGCACAGGATTGCATCTGGGCAGGTTTTGAATATCTTTAGAGAAGGAGACACCACCAACCTCTCTGGGCAGCGTTTTTCAGTGTTCTGTCACCTTCAAGACTTCCTGTCTCTTAACATTTTTCCCTCACGGGAGAATTTACAAGTTAAATAGAATTAAAAATAAAATAGAGTTCAGCATCTCACAAGCAGCCTTTTCAGAAAATCAGGAGCAGAAAAGCTGAGGACAGTTTATGTGTGTTATAAAGGTAGCTAAGGATGTTCAAGACAGAATTACCAGTAGATACTCACAGGGAAAAATCCAGTTTGCCATCTTCATGACAATAATCTTATTGCTCAGGACTGTAAATCAACATATGGCAAGCAATGTGTTTTTCTTAGAAACTGTTTATTACATATCTGATATATCTACAGAAGAAAGAGTCCTGATGTCGTGCACTCTTGGGTACTGTGTCTGCCCATTATCAGATCAGAGCTATACTTCATAGGCTAAACTTCATCTGAAACAAATGACTTAAGCTTCATAGGCTCTATTGGGGCAAGATCAGTTTACATACATCACCCAAGGATATTGCACGCTGTCTGCAATTTTCAGAACTATTGCCTGATGCTGGAGTGCCAGATTCTCACACTCCCAAATGCCAAATTCATATTTTGAAATAGAAACAATATCAACAAATTACAGAGACTATATGAGGACTAGCAGGCCTGATTTCCCATTATGCTGCTTCATTCTGTACTAACATGATGGTGAATGAGGTCCTCAAAGCATGCTACAGTGCAGTACAGGAGTGTTTATAAGTGCATCTACCAGGCAGGCTTGTTTTGTTTGAACAAACTGAAAAATATAAGTAGGGAAAAGCAGTAGATATGTGGATCTGAGTCA
Source organism: Calyptomena viridis (assembly GCA_013390005.1). Taxonomy (NCBI): domain Eukaryota; kingdom Metazoa; phylum Chordata; class Aves; order Passeriformes; family Eurylaimidae; genus Calyptomena; species Calyptomena viridis. The sequence continues at coordinate 171,943 of WEIV01008119.1, forward strand.
TGCACGCTTCTTACTGCATTTCATTAAACTTTATTCTTTTTAAATGTATTCACATTCTCAGGACTCATAATCCACGTGATTGTGCTATCATGTAGAAAGAAAGCAAACTAAATACTATTTGAAAAAGAAATGTTGAGTAGCACATTATCTAGAGGGCTAATTATATGGTGAGGTAAGAGTTGGAAGAGAAAATAAACACGACTAATGAAACTACCAGATGATACTTTATAACAACGTCATCACACTAGTGTGAATGGAAAAATCATTTCTTGAAGAGTTCAGAGCAAAAGTGAAGTATAGTAACAGGATCCACAGGGAAATACATACGGCAGAGATTTCAATCTGAGAGAAACTGAAAATAACAGTGGCAAAATAAGGTGATGCATGACTTGTCTATTTATTATCTGGACTCCAACAATGTGTTTGCCATTGCACTAAACCAGTGTATTCATGCAGCCACTGATGGTCTTGAAGACATGTATGATCACATGGCAAAATACTTGTGGACTAACAGACATGGCTGCCCTGAGCCATGTTGTAGCTATTAACCCAAGCTGGGTTTTTTTATGTCCTTCTTCTGTGGTCTGTAGATAGAGACTGACCACCTCCGAGGATATTTCCTCTCATCCTAAAATGCTTGTCTAAGTGGGATGTTCAGTGGCAGAGAACCTATTTGGAAGCCAGTAACTAGCAGTGTATCCCAGGGGTCAGTGTATACCAAACCCAGTTCAGTTAAAAAGTTTCATTAGTGACCTGGGTGCTGAGTCAGAGTGTAGCCTCAGCAAATTTGCTGATGACATGAAAAAGGAGGAGTGGCTGATACTCCAGATGGTCATGCTCACATTCACCTTTGACAAGCTGGAGAAATAGGTTGACAGGAACACCACTAAATTCAACAAGGTGAAGTGCAAAGTTCTTCACCTGAGGAGAAAAAATCCTAAGTGCCAGTGTACACTGGGGTTCACCTGGCTGGAAAAAAGCTTTTCAGAAAATGGCCTGGGGGTTCTTATGGATACCAAATTAAACACAAGCAGGCAATGTGCTCTTGCAATAAAGAAGGTGAAGGTTATCCTGGGCTTCTTTAGGCATAGTAGTGCCAGCGGGTCAAGGGAACTGGTCCTTCTCCTCTACTCATCACTGGTGAGGCTACAGCTAGGGTCCCATGTCCAGAGCTAAGATCCCCAGCACAAGAAAGACATGGACCTACTGGAAAGGATATCAGGATTATTAACGGATTGGAGCATGTCATGTTGTCCAGAAGAGGAAAACAACGCTGGTGAAAGGGCTTGTATCTTCAAGTGTTAGTGATATAGCTCATGTTTACCCTACAACATCTCAAATGGCACTGGTCATCTCCATTATTTTCTCTTAGAGCTGAATCGAGCCCTAAACCGAAGCAAGGGAAAGTGAATGCTACTCTTCCTTGAGACCTTTGAAAAGGTAAGACTAGTAGAATGTTCACATGGACAGTTGCCATGAATAGGTACCCACTGCCATGAAACATTCCCTAGCATGTCCAAGACACCCACTTGACAATCGTCTTACAGACACAACATGGCAGCCAGAGGACTGGAAAATTACACTGCAATACTGAAAGACATAATTCATGTCTGTCTTTAGGTGACTGAATCTCATTCAGCTGAGATCTTTCATATCCCTTCTTCACATAGCAAATGAGATATTGGATTGCTGCACATATGACAGCAATTGACCTGTGTGGTTTTAGCTTATGTATTCAGAGAGACAGTACAAAGAAAGGTGTTTAGCTCCAGATTCAGTGGAAATGTAGGTGTCTACATGTAGGCCATCTATCTAAGCTCCCATTATAGTGAATTAAAAGCTAGCCACTACATTCAATAGTCTTAGCACTACTGACTAGAAACCTGCATTTAGGCAGCTGAATAATTCTCAAAGCTCCACTGACGCATGGTAGTGTAGGTAGGAAATGGTTTGTACAAACATTGCATTGAGCTTTGGGAACCACAGGTGTCTTCAAAGTTGTGCAGTGAAGGCTGCAAAAACAGTCAAGGAAGTATTGGAGGGTAATGAAGCACGGAGATGGCAAAAGATCCTGACACTATTCAGTGTCTGAGATGAAGCATTTGTTTCATAAGGCTTCATTTGTTCCATATTGAGTGGAACACATGGAAGGAAGGACTCCAAAGGTCTCTATCCTGAAGGAGTCACAGCAACAAACAGGTCATTAGTCACTCTAGAAGAAATTGTCTGTCAACAACAGAGGTAATGACTGAAAAAGAAAGCAGAGAACAGCAATTAACTCTGCCTCTCCACTCTGAGAAAGGTGCAATATATTGCATGTCTTCAAGCAGGGGTTAGAAACTATTAAACTCTAATGAATATTCATGATAATTTTTAATTCTTCAAAAGTACTTTGGGGGGATGAAGCACAGTGCAATGTGGGCCTTCAGGGTTATTGGCTTAAAAAATAATGGGAAAATAAAATTCAGATAATGAATTATAACTACAGGTCTACATTGAAAAATGGCAAGCTGAAAAAATGCCCCCTTTGCTAGAATCACAGAATGATTTGGGTTGGAAGGAACGTTAACAATCACATAGTTCCAAAACCCCTGCCATGGTATTCTACTTGATCATGTTGCTCAAAGCCCCATCCAACACAGCCTTGAATATTTCTCAGGACAGCACATACACAACTTCTCTGGGCAACCTGTTCAAGGGCCTCATGTCCATCACAGTAAGAGATCTGACACTGGACTTCTCTGGTGGTGCATTCCTCCCCTCCTTGGGCTGTACTATGATCTCAGAAATGCTCAGGCCTTGGCCTTGACCAACAGCACCTGGGTTAAGCTCATCATGAGCTTATCAGTGAGTTTTAATCCCCAGCCTCCACATAGATCTTTTTAGGTTAATTTTAATTTTAGATTGTTTGACTTTAGATTTTAGTCTGATTTCTCTGTGTGTCCTTTAACCAATTATTAAGTAGTAGAGTGAACCTTGCCAACAAACTTTGTCACACTTTCACTGTAATATTAAACCTGTTTTTCCCTATCCCTCGGCCCATGATATCTTGAGCAACCTAAACCACTCATTCGTCACAACTTATTGGAAAACTATGCCTTCTGGATCAGCAGCTGGAGGCCAGCTGAATTCCCTGAAGACATCTCGAATTGCTTTGCAGCTTCCATATCTAGAATCAAGCGATGTCTTCTTTCATCTACTGCACAAGAAGTGGGATTTGGCTGACTAGTGTAGATGCTTTAACCATTTTGTCTATTTTAAAGCAAGCTGCGTAGCCTCTAGTACTCATAGAGGAACATGAATGTCCCATGGAGCCTTTGTCAAGCCTGCAAGTTCCACAAGATATTTGAAAAACCATTAAAACTTAAGTTTAGGCATTCTAATGGTGCCCTAGGGAGTCTGGTGAGACTAGTCTCTTACCACTGGTATCTATGATGGATGTCTAAAATTAGGTGGTACAAGTCCCATGAACTCAGTTCTGTTGCCCAGAGATAACTTTATATCAGTGTCATACATCTGGCTCTTTTGAGATGCCTCTACATATCCCTACTAGCTTCTAGTGACTGTTTCAGATGATCACCAGTCTCTTGTGGGTCCTATGTTGTGGTGCATGTCTGCCAGAAACCCTAGGACATCTAAAATAGCAGTGGATACTTCACTGCAAGCAACTAAATCAAATACTTTTCACTGGTAGGACTGTGAGAAGCCACGATGTGCCCAGCATCTCAAAGGATGTCTTACACATGTCAAACTAATGCCATAAGCCATGCTTAAAATGGCAGAATGGTCTTAGTTACAGCCACTAATCAAGTACCAGAATTATGGAGGGCAAAACTGAGTGGCATCTGAGATATTTATACTTGTGAAATACTGATATTTTAACATCTTTTCTTGTTCTAAATTAGAACTTAAAAGTCTTTATAAAATAGACTGTATAAAATCAAAGAGAATTTAAAAAATACATTCATAAAAATGACCAGAAGATTCCTTGAAATCCTTTCAGCCTACTGAAATGTATACAGTTGGGTTTTTTTCGTACGTTTTTGTTTGGGGGATTTTTGTGAGTTCGGAGTTCAGCTGCATTCGCTGTCACTGCTCCTCCTAGGAAATATAGCTGTAACATTTTTTATTCTCATCATGTTGACTTTTCTAGACCACCTGACAGGTATTTTCATAGTGTCTGCTGAACCTAGTGTGCAAAGTTCTGCTTGAAAATGGTAACTTGCTCATACATATTTTGTCTTCATTAAATCTTTAAGTTAACATGTAGAGTCATACTTAGAAAAAAAGAGGAAGTTTATAAAAATCTTGACAGGCATGAAATAATGAAATGAATGGAGAAGAAAAAGAACCTGTTTACATTGTAAAGTGACCTTCAGCAGCACACAGTTAAATTTACATTTATCTACTGTAAACAAAAAGGAAAGAAGAATGACTAGCTAAATACTCCACCAAATAGTGTTCAAATAATTCAATCATGGATAATAGTATTCACTCATATGTTGTCTTCACAGAAAGAAAAGCATCCTTGGATACATCCTCACTTTTCTTAAATTCATACAATGAACCACATTTACCTTTCTCAGCAGCATAATTGGTAATCGCAGGCTTTGGTAATCTTCTAGACCACTAGTTGGGTGCCATGCCACATGTTTGAGTTCATGTTTGAACTCAGGAGAAACTCTCTTTTCCATGGCCAGTGTCAGTCATGCAGATCCAGCTAGAAGTGGCTGAATAACAAGGAAAAAGAGAAATGTATGCTTTAAGCACTGATTCTAAAAACTGCTAGTATCAAACCTCTGTTTCCTTTCCCCAAAGCAGTTACAAATCCCTATTCCATTTTTCCTGTTTCTCAGAAGACCTTTTTTTTGAGTTAGAGTGAGGAAGCTGTCTTTTTGCCCAGTTAAGAACCACTGGTTCAGGATTTTTCTCAGACTAACATGCTGCGTTGATGTCTTAAAGATGAATATAGACCATGTGTTCAGAAAACATGGAAAATCTTCTGCAACTCATAGTTCCCCAAAAATCAGAAAATACTAGCTGGCATGTCATCTTGAAAACTTCCAAAACAAATTCCCATTGTAACCCACCCTGTTGATTTTGGTGTGACCAAGTAGGTAGAGTCCCACTGCTCATAATATATATTTCTTCCAAACCCAGGCAAAGATTTCCGCCCATTTGAACTTCAAGTCATGCTCTTTCACTAGTGAAAATCGTAATACAAGGTCTGCATTACTATGACAAGTGAAGAAAAAAAATTGATAAAGATTTGTAATAACCTAAAAGAAATTTCATACATCACTGAAGACATGGAAAACTGAAAGTAAAAGAGATTGGGGTTATATTTCTTTTTAATAATGTCAGTCAGAAATGTTCCAGTCAGTGGTCTGAATACCACAGATGAGGACGGATTTACCACTTCACTTCACTGAATAACAATTTCAAAGCTTAGCAAAATCTTGGTAAGAGGAGATGGTGAAGCTTAAACTTCCTGTCAACAAAACACACTAGACAAATAATGAATTTTGATAAAATACTTCCATGGTCCTTGAACCGGAATATCTAAATGAGACACAAGGTTTTAAAGGAAGGATGAAAGGAATCTGTAAAGAGTCAGTGACACCAAATAGACTCATGTGCAGTTTTGCCGTCACACAGAAGAACAGGGGCAAAGCTAGATGACACTGACAGCCTTGTAAACTCTGTGTAATGGGCACAGCAACTGTGTTAGAAGAGGTATGGGTAGACCTTTGACTTGGAAAAAAAAGATAAGAGAGTGTGATCAACACTGTAACCTCACTCAATGTCCAAATGCTTGCTTAGAAATGAATAAGAGTATTGCTCAGATTGTGATATTGGCCTGGATAGTTTATGGAAAACTACTGAAGTTTGTACTACTACTGAAAGAGAATTCTGCTTTTCCTCCATCCCTATATTTAATCCTGCCTGCCTCACATCGTGCTTCCAGATGTCAATGCTGCTAGTTCTGCTCAGTTCCTTGATCCTGCTCACAACCTGTTCTGCAAAAAAATGACCCTCTATCTCATGGATCTATCACTGGATCTCATAACTGAGCAGCTTTGTGATTGCTGATGGGTATAAAAGAATGTATGTGGGAATGCAGAACCCTTACAGTAGGTGTGGCGATGCATGTTTTATGTTTTTTTTGTTATTCCTCAAATGGACTATTCTGTTACCCCCTATCCCATAGTTGGTCTGACCCAAGATTTGTATCCTCCCCTCAAACTTATCCCCTCCTCCCACTCCTCCCATCCTCCGAGAATGTTCCTTAGTCACTCCATATATTTAACCCAGTCCTTCCCACCTTCCAGAACTTCCCCTTTTTTCGATAGTTCATAGGGCCGCCAAGTAGGCTCCTCTTCCCTATTGGTTTCCAATGATGTAATCCCTTCCCTAGTTACTCCTACCCTTCTCTCCCATTGGTTATTCCCTTTCTCTTCCCTGGTTTCAACCCCCCCTTTATAAGTTGTTACACAGACTGTTTCTGTGCCTTTTCTGGTTGCTCTCTTTGGTGCTTAGAGGGCTCTGTAGGCATGCACAGATAAACTCAGATTGCTTCAACCACTAAAGGTCACTTGCATCTATTTGCTCACCGTTACTGCACACCCTTGCTGGGTCAGGCAGGTCTGACACAGCCCTGCCCACCCTGAAGTGCCTCCCAGCCAGTCACATTGCAATAGAAGGGCTTTTCTCTGGGTGGTGTCTCCACTCCTATCGAGTTGCCGTTGGTGCTAGCTGGGGATAAAAAGGAGTTGGCATCTACCGAGGGACTGCAGCAGTAGGAATATGGTCTCAAGCAGAGAAATTACACTTTATTTCAGAACTAATTTATCATCAACAATTGTATGCATCAGCAACACAAAGATATCCCACATTTGGATTCTTAACGTTATGCTGGATTTGATTACTTTTCTTTTATTGAATACTCTTTCTGTTTTCAGACTGAACAAAGCAAAGATTTAAGGAGGGAAATAACTAACACACAAATTGACAAAAGCATTTTATATTGGACTTCTGAATTTTTGAGGCTTTACAAACAATTTCATAGAAAAGTGAATGCCTAAGTATTTGTGAATTAACAGCACTGTGACAGAGCAGAATGAATACCATTTTATTTCTTTGTGTTAATTTATTTCTCCATGTTCATTTATTTCTCTGTTCTCCTTATTTTTTCATTGTTCTTACTGTTTATGTTGCATAAACATGTTCTGCAGAAATGTGAAATGACTAACAGAAATAGTAGCAATAGGCATGAAGTTTTACATCAGCACAGGTTACAAGAACAAATAAAAATAAGCATGGGAACACAATTCTAAAAGAAAAATAATTAAAAAAGAACATGCTACGAACATTCTTGTAGCCTCAAATACCTGTTAAGGTAGAAGGTTGAAAGTGTGTTTTATGCTGGGTATCACAGGAATTTACCTCCAGAAGAAATTGATAGCTATGGCATTAAAAATACGGTGTATAACAATAGATTACTTTATTTTTGACATTTGAAGTCACTCTTTCAAAGCTGTATGCACACGGTCACCTTGCAGAGCTTGCACAATATTTGTTGAGGGCTTCAAACTTTCAATGGCATTCAGACAGCTGTCTGAGTTGCAAAAAAACCTTATTGTGAGGTACCTGGTTTGGAATGTTACGCCCCTCTTAAATGTAAACATTGTGTCAGATAGCAGTGGAGAGTACCAATGAGTACCAGAGTCTCCCTCTTTGAACAACAAAGAAGTTTTAAAATGTCTCCAAATGGCACAAGTTGGAATAAATTTTAATTAATATTTTGATTTCATTTTTCTCTGTTTTGAATTGATAGAAGTATGAATTTGAGAGTATCAGAAGCCAGCAGAGCTATCTCATTGTGAGAACAGCCTGAGTTGTGTCATTAACCCATTTTAACCTTTATTTCCTCATTTCATTTATTTGCTTTCAGTAATTTTCCTTGGTTTTCCAGGAATTAAGTCTACTGTGGTTACTTTAGTACAATAAAGTAATAGGCTTTCAGATGTTCAAGGACATACTTCTCGACCCATCAACACCTTCCCATTGACAGAAGTTTATGCACAGACATGATATGTGTATTTGGAAGAGACATGTAGTTGAGAAATGAAGCTGAGAGATGAAGATGGCTCACTTTAAATTTTCATAGATCTGATTATTCCCAAAAGTCATTTAAGTACCTGGAGACCTGGTGAGATTAAGTGTGAAGGTTCGTCTCAAAGGTTATCATTCTAAAAATAACTTTTGAAATGCTGAACAGTTTTAGCAACTGAGAAAACTGTCACTGGTGGTGCCACAGAGAAGGAACAGTAGTCTTTTGAAAGCTAAAGATAGTCACACTGACCATGGCAGTCAGCTGCTTCAGGTCCCAAGCTTTGAGAGAGGGCAGCCCACAGGCAGCAGCAGTTCCACAGGTGCTAGAAAAATACATTGAAGCATTCTTTGTTAAAGTTCTTGCTTAAAAGTCAGCCTTTTAAAAAGGGTTGGTTTAACATGCAAATAGCAAAAAGAGGTTGTGGTACACCTGGAAAAAGAAAGTAGACAGCAGGGCTTATTTTTTTAAATGAGAAGGAAATGCACAGAGTTGCATTAGACAGTGTCAGAGAAATAGTCCTTGGGAATTGGTGGTACAGCAAGTAGCAATGAGTGAGGTGTGTGTGGGTGTGTGCTTTAACAGAGTCATGTCTACTACTGATGACTCCCAGAGAGGCTAATAAGACCAGGTGAAGAGAAGGAAAGAGGGAAAAAATTAATCCTTTCTATTGTCATGAGTGAGCAAAGGAGTAAGGTGCTGCTGGAAGCATGTCATGCATTAGGCAAGCACCCAAAGCTGTCCAGCTTCTCCAGAGCCTCTGTATGGTTAACACTAGTGTAACTAATGATGCCTAATGTATAATGAGTGGGTGAGGAACGAGAAGCAGGCTTAGTCACTGAGAGATCTAAAGTATTACAGAGCTTTTCTGCAGAAACAGAATGGATAACCAGACAATGACCTCCACACACATCAAAAGATACAAACCTGCTCCCTGGAACTCTTGTCTAGGAGTTTCAGGGCTATTTCCTGTTGGATTCCAACAGTGATGTGAGCTGAGCAATGTTGGGGGAGCTGCAGAAGGCCAGAGGTGGGAATGATATCAGGACAGTGGGGGAATGGCTGGTGCATGGTGACATAGATGCATGATCTTTCTGAAGGGCAGTCATGGGGTGCTGAGGAGGGCTCAGCCTGGTGATGAAACCATACGTATTTCTCAAAAAGTCTATAAGGCAGTTCTCAGCCAGTTCTGCTCTCCAGGGATGTTTGAGGAGCTACATAGTCCAGTGGAAAACTCTAGTTCTTCATTCCTTCTCCAACCCACTCTAATAAACCCTCACCTGCAGTGGGAGGAAAGGCCCTGACATCAGCATACTGCTGCCTCTGGAGCAGCCTTCACACTCTGTGTCTCTTAAACCTAATTCCCAAAACCATGATTGATTCTCCTGTGTTTCTGTGCATCCCAAGTGACTCTGGCAGGACAACAAAGCACCAGTGTCAAATTCCACAAGGGTTTAAGAGGTCTAACTAGTACTACGAAAAGTGATGCTTTTGACAGGCAGAACTCTGCTTTGAAATAACTAAAAACAGAATTTCACTAGGGCGAATAGTAATCTGCCAGCAGGCATTCACCTTGTCTGCAGCTGGTGATATAGCTCAAAAGCAATTCCTTCTATGTTTTTTTCCCCTATAAATGCTGAAAATACATTATTACAAATATGTTCTGTTTGCGAAAAAATACTTTAGCTTAAGAACTTGCTTTTCTGCAGCTCTAAGGGCATGGCAGATCACCAATCAGCATACGTACATGGGACAGTTTGGGGACAAATGATCCCAGCAGCAACCCTGCCATTGTCCAATTTGTTCATTACTCATGGCTTCCTGCTCTAAAATACTTCTCTGTTCCGTTGTCTGTCTTAGCAGCCCCTCAAGCTTCCATGATGTAAAATAATCTGCCAGATGACAACTAACCATTTCAGAAACATAAGAAAAACAAGAATTTTTTTCCATTCCTTCAAACCTTTATAGCTCTGATTTCTATGGTGATTGAAGTGGACTTGGTGCCTCAGAGCAAAGTAAACACATATGTTTGGGAAGGCTTTTAAACTACTTGGCATAAAATCACCTTTTGCCACACAGAGAATATTTTTTCAAACTCGCAGACTTCTGTGTGAAGCACTGGCTTTCACGTGTCTCTTTGAGATACATTTGGTGGTGTGGTGGTATGTGTGACCTCAGACATCTGGACTAGCTGTCAGCCAGAACCTTTAGAGTTTGCAGCACCATACTGAGGCACTTTCACATCAGATGGAGAGGAAAATATTCCCAGATACTGGCTCTCTCCCAAAACCAGTACTTCCCTTGGATCACACCTCATGTGAAGCTCTGTATGAACTGAAGAGAAAGATGGGTTATTGGCGTATTTTGCACGGGCTGTCTGTTGGCTTTATTGTAACTGACAACAGCTCCAGCCTGGAGGAGGCATGACTGCATGTTGCTTTGTGCATATACATACTACTTTGCCTGCTGTTTCAATTTTATTTTGTATTTTCTCATTGAAGAAGGTAAGACAAATAAAACCCCTTTGACTCCTATATCAAAAACTATGCCAGTTGCAGGTAGTCCTGCAAAAAAATTAGAAATGTGCCTATAGAGCAAAAAAGGAATGGTTTTTCATATATATAGTAGCAGATCAGACTACTGTTTGAGGTAAAATCTATTTATTCCCTCTTTCATCCACAGTTGCTGCAAAACAAGCTACAAATTAGCTTGAACAGTATCACTGAGACTATTCTACAAATTTTCCTCATTAGAAATTTGCAGCTAGATCCTGTAGGCTTTTGAAGGAATTTCTGCAGAATTAGACAGGGCTATCATCTGTCAAATAATTCTCTGAGATAAAATTCTCAGACACCTGCTGACTTTATTCAAGCAGGGAGCAATATCCCGAGTTAGGCAGCTTGCTAGTAAGCCCTCTATATGGTACTGCTGAGCTGCCATGGAAGATCCCAATGAGAAGAAATATGAAAGTTAAGTAAGGTGTCAAGCAGAAACCTAGCATGTGGATGGAAGCAACCCATGGAACTCATGGTGTCTGGCTCATCACTGTCCTGTAGCGGGGCACAGCTGGGCTTTTATGAGTGAAGCTCCACTGTGGCAGACTGAGTGCAGGACTCACCTCACTACATGGAAGAGCTGATGGGAACCTGAGACAGTGTGACTGCTGAGTTGCTAATCACAAGTCACTCCTTAAACTTTGATCTTAAACACTGCTGTAAGTTTTAAATCTGTTTTATTCACCTTGGTGAAATTTGTAAGAGTTGCCAGTCTTTAAGACAACTGAAAGTCAGTGTCCTGACCAGAGAAGAGTAAGCCCGTAACTCAACAGATAGAAATTGTCATCACTGGTAACATACCAGAAGCTTCATTCTACCTTCATGAGGCCTCTGGACTTCTCAGGCTTTGATTGACTTTGTCTTGGGCTGCCTACTGCTTTGCTTTAGATTGTTTTAGCTGCTCACAGTAGTTTCTTAGTGACCAGAAAGTGGAAGAACAATAGCCTAGTGGCTATTGTCTATTCCTTTTTATTTTTGCTTACCATTGTGTAATCATCTGGTGTAACCATAATTTTTATACAGATAGCATTTAACAAGATGGTATTTTATGTAGAGCTAGATATTTTGACCCTAGCAAAATGGTATGGTGTAAAGGAATGGTACTATTGCAGAAGCCTTTGGTTAGAGGAACAGAGTGCTGGGTGAAGGAATGCAGGCAGGGAAGTAACCTGCTGTAAACAGATCATCAGTGGTTAACCACCCATAGTGAAAGAAATGCAGCCTTGAGAACTGAGTAAACTGGTTTCAGGGCAAACAAAGAGAAAAAGGAAGAAGAAACCATGATGTATAAAACCTGATTATATGAAATTATATGAAATCTCACAATGGAAAAAAGAAAAGTATACAGTGTGATAGAAGGTATATAACAATAGCCCCATGTGGAGACAAGGAGAAAGAAACTCCCACTGTCAGCATCATATTCTGCTCGGCATAGAGCCTGGGATGCTGATGACCTGTGACACTGAAGCACAGAATACTTGCATGCTGGGAGAGAGTGGAAGAGGGAGCATAACAGAGGAAAAGAGAGCAGTCATTAGGAAGGGAGGTTAAAACAATTTAAACTGTGTCATTATTGAAATTCACTTTATAACAGTATACCATTCTCTAGTCTTTTTATGTAATGATTAGATCAAGATTAATAATAATACCCTGATTAGATAGTTAAGATTTCACTTACACTAAAAATAAATCCTCAGCTTTGTCCAAAAGTTGTGTATCTTTCTGCTTGTAGCAGGATTTTGAATGTATCACAGGCAATATTCAGCGCAGGTTTGGAGTTCTTATATAGTTGTAAGTAAGAAGTTAGATCACAAGCCACAGAAGAACTGTGGCTGGGATTTGCACACAAAAAGGTGCAAATGTAGATATGTTAAAAAAAAAGTGAGATTATAAATGGAACTTCAAGGAACAAAAGTTTTTGAAGTACAATGGCTTTGTGCAGTTTAACAATGGAAAAAGAGTCTTTGTCCAACAACAATATTTTCAGGAGATAGATCTGAAAAACTGCCTTGTGTCCCATAAAGCTGAGAGCAGTATTGCTCAGTGCAGAATGATTTAGTTATGGAGGGCAATGAAAATTAAATTAAGAAAAATAGGAACATGGAGCATGAATGCAATAAAATTACCTTGATTGTGCTGTCTACTTCCTGCGTAGGGACTATACAGTGATTCATGCAGACAAATGCATCAGAATCTACAGAAGCATGTACTCCTAACACAGCCAAGAGCCCTTAATCAACATCATTACTAACTCTAGGATTGCTCTAAGACATGATATTAGAAAGGAATCTTTCCCATCTCAGGTGAGAGCTGTGATTTCCAGACTATTTTACTATTCTTGAACAATTTTTACTTTTTCATAATTCTTCTTTTTGTTTGTGCACTTATTACTTTTATTGGCTCAGTTTCATTCAGCATCAGAAAAAAAACAGATTTCAAGACTTCAAAACGTTTTGTTTTCCATCCTTGCTGAAATCCAGTACCAATTTTCTGTCACAGGTTGACTAACTTACAGTGAGGAATAGAAGTAGAAATGTGACATTGTGATGGGATGAGTAGGGTATGATGGAAGAGTTTTAATTTCTTAGTCCAGGGGATCCACATCAGAAGTACTTTGGCTCTGAGGCCATTATTAGTAGCTTTTTTTTCCCAACACACTTTTCTCTGGAGTATGGAACTCTCTCTCTAGAACCAGAAGCACAGGTTTCTGACATTTGGGCTGATGACATGGCATAATTAGTTGGCACATATGGAAAAGTTACTGTTCAGGTGGTGGGTCATTCTAGCAGCCAACTGTGTATAGAGAAATATGGTACCAAAGGCTCTGTGCTATTGACATATACACAAGCATAATTTGGCTGTTGTCAGAAGAGATAACGTCAAGGACAATGTCAAATCTTTTCTGTCATGTACTTTAGTATAGGCTTCACAACTGTTTCTTTGCTGGCAGTATCACTTAGCAGGAACAAGAATGCATGAGAGAATGACAACAACAGTCATCTCTGGCAAGAAAAAGTGGCTTTAAAATAGTTCTTCGGGCAATGTACATTCAGAGGGATTATTCTGTAATGCAAACAATTCGCTTACAAGCAAACTGTGATGACTCCTCTTACTGTGAAGAATAGTTTCGCTGTGTGCCCTTCTTTGGAAGTGTGAGAAGGATCTGTGAGGTCACGGATAATTGCCATTCAACCCACTGGGCGTCCACTACTAGCAATTCTAGTTGCACCCCTGTGCACTGTGCACAGTCTGTAATGTAACATGTAGCAGGAAAAATCTGATTGGCTTATGTCTGACTTTGTGTGGCAGCAGATGTCCAAGGTTTTAAATAAGTGCACTGTGAAAATAGAAAATAAAAACAGCTTGCATGACTTCATAAGAGGTTACAGGATGAAGTGTCTTTGTTTCCTTTCATGCCAATGTATGTAAGTATATTAAGTATATTTCATGAAGCATTAAATATTAACATATTGTTGTCCACTACAGAAATTAATTGCCAGTAACAAATCCTTGTATGCCTGGAACCAAAGCATATAGAAATAGTTATGATTGATTGAATATCTACTGTAATGAACCTAAAAGAATTTACAAGTCGACATGGAGACGAATTCCAGAAATGTACTAAAAAGGGTGAAAATAAGAGAAAAGTTTTGAAATTCTGAAAATCCATGGAATGATACTAAAATCTGCCGAAGATTGACGGGGTGAATTCCCCATGTGCAGAAGCCATTACCTCAGTTCTCCAGTGTAGTGGAATTCCAAGTTTAGCATCCATGGGCACACTCATGAATGGGTAAGCACACAGCCCCTGCACAGTTCGTACAGGGTAGTAACAGCCTGGACATTCAGAAAGCATCTTTGTGTGTTCCGAGGTCCAGCTTATAAAACCATAACTTGCCTTTTCAACAAAGTGTGTTGGCTTGGGCACTGCACAGCACTTCAGGGCCAGATCTGAGCACTGGTAAAGTGAACGCGAATATCTCTGAATGTACTCATTTAGACATATTCTCATAGTTCTCAAATACTTTTTTGCTGTGGTTGCCAAATTCCCAGTGGCAACACTTTTGACAGTCACAGTCAAAATACAACTGTGTAATAATAAGTTTTCACGTGGCATGAAAACTATCTACACATAGATACCAAGAGATGTTCTGAAGTGCTGCTTTAAGAATGGCATGACTTTA
>WEIV01008123.1:5065-61143 GCA_013390005.1 Calyptomena viridis
CCTGAGTTGAGTAGATCAAGGCTTGCTTTCCTTGTTTTGAGAATTGTTAATAAAATCACACTTCTGAAAAAAAAAGCAGGATGGAATGTAAATGCTGCACTAATTTAATTACACTTTGGCGCTGGGAGACACTAATGTAAATATTCTGGTGAGTAGGCCTAAGACACTTGAAGTAATTACTTAAAGGCTTCCTTTCAAAGAATCTCCCCCTTTTTATTAAATGCCTTTTAACATTAGCACTTTCTTCCTGACAAATTAAATGAAATTTCATTACTCTCCCTGACTTAATGGCATGAGGCTGCCTGCTGCAAGTGTGAGTTAACCCTCTCTGGATGGAAGACTCAGAGTTTGTGTGCTCTGGTTGGCTTTGGGTGTCACCACATTGCCTGAGCATTCCACTGGCTCTCCATCATCATCCTCGAATGTGCCTGCAAGTTCTGCCTTGCACCCCATGTCCCAGAGTATTCCAGTATTCCAGATATCACTTTATGGATGTTTGCAAACCAAATGAACTGGTAGGCACAGGATGGTATTCAGCTCTTCATTTTCTCTAGGTTTAGGGGAGCACAGGTTGAAGCTGGGAGTTGAGCCTACAGGGTCATTAAGAGACATGCCTAAAAAACTAAAACCCTTATTAGGCATTTTGTAGAATTTGTAGAAATCTAATATCAAATTCATATTTATAAAGATCATCGAGCTGGGTAGATGAATATTCCAGCACTTCATGACACTACAAAACTTCTAAAATATCGCAATCCTGGGACCAGAGGCACCCTTAATGCTGCATTCATGTACTCACAAAAAGAATTGAGAAAGAAACGATGTTGCTAATCAATACCTGTGTGAGCAGATTTACTTTTTCATCAAAGCCCACTTGACCAGTCCATTTTGTAACTTCCCCCTCCCCATTGATTTCTCTTTAAATTAAATAAAAATGAGGTCAGGTTATCTCCTGTTTTATTTACATACCTACATAGCATCTGCAGGTCCCACCAGGCCCATGTCCAGGCAAGGGAGCTGGTGACAAACTTTCTGTCATGCTGTTTATATACTGCTCCTGCAGCATTAGGAGCTGAGTAAAGCTTTTAAAATAACTGTGAGAGCCAACACTCATATGCTGGCAAAGAAAATGAAGAGGCAGTGAAACAATAGCCCTCTGTGCATGGCAGTTCCCTGGAGGGAATTGCATCTTTCAGATGTCTCCTAAAACTTGACTCCCAGAGGTGTCTCACCTGTAATTTTGAGATTACTGAAGAACCACTTCAGAGTCAGCCAGCCACCAGATGTGCCTCATGTTGAAACAGAATCAGAGAATCATAGAATGGTTTGGCTTGGAAGGGACTTTAAAACTCATCTAGTTCCAATCCCCCTGCCATGGGCAGGAAACCTTCCACTAGGCTTCTCCTACAGTGTAAATTCCTGCTGATCCTTTATCTCTTGCATTATAGCCCTACCAGAGAGTTTCTGTGTGAGGATAGGTACAAACAGATAAATTGCCCCTTTGCTGTGCTGTTGGACTGTTGTGTCCAAATGGAGCTGATGGAGAGTAGATGGTTCCAGCTGAACATCACAGCCACCTCTAGCCAACATCTGTCTGGCAAGATTCAAGCAAGTCAGCAGACCCTCACTGTTTTACTCCAGCTGAGAATCTGGCCTTACATATAAATAGAAAAAAAATTGAGCTGCAGTATCCAAATCAATCTTGTCCTGCCTCTTGAAGCTGCCAGAAATGGGGGAAATTTATGCTAGTTTTAATAATGGCTTTAAAAAGTTCTTTGATGAAAAATTACCTCTGGGTCTCCCTCTTTCGAGTGTGCTTCACCCATAGTACATGAGTTACCAGTGCCAATTTCCATCTTATCACAGATGTCCTTTCTCAGAACACAGAGTGTTTGGGACTCAAAACAAGGGCCTTGCAAACTCAAGTTCACATGGAACATTTTTTTTGGCAGGGTCCACAGGTCAGCCTATAAAGAAAGAAAATATCTCTGTTTTCTTCTGCAGAGTTATCAGATTCTGAAAAGAGAGCTTTCTCCTCTTGTGAGGTCCAGGTAAAAGTTCACCCATTCCCTGGCTGCTTGCTTCTGACAAACAAAAATTAAGGACCTGAAAATAACTATTTTATCTGAAAAAATGCTAAACATCCCAAAACAAACATTCATCTGTGCCACTGCCAAATTCCACAAGTAAGAGAGCTGCAGGCTGAGACAGCTCACGTCTCACTGGGGAATAACGGGTAAAGTTTGGCCAGCTGCCCCTTCCAACCCTTCGGGGACCCACAATCCAATTGCAGTGTCTTAGCGGATGTGAATTTCAAGGTTACACCTGGGTGTTCAAGGGCAGGGCCAAGTGTAATCGGCACTTAGATCATAGATTAATCTTATTTGCCATCTATTAGGTTTGATTCCTGCTTCCCGCTCTCCCTCCCTAAAGCCAGGATTATTGTGATAGTTTAAGATAATGGATTCTAACGGAAGAAAGGTCACGCAGGCATTGAGATTTGGAACCTTAAGATAATATGATTAATCTAAAAGCTTCTTTCTAAAAGGGGAGGGTATACTCTCATAGGTTTAATTGAGGGGAGAGAGCGAAAGAGAGGGAGGGAGGGATGGAATTAGCAACATGAAAGGAGGAGTGAAGGATCCTACTTTTTGTCAACTGCAATTAATTAACATAGTAACGAAAAACTCTTCATTCATTTTCAAGCCGAGAAAAGAGATTCTTTTTTAAAAAAAATCCCTAAAAGTGATGATTATTCTATTTCTAGGTTTTTTTTGTTGCAAATAAATAATTACTAAAATTATGCATACTTACTTGCATGAATACATATATGAAAAATATAAACTATCTGGGGTGTATGCAGATGCACACATAAAAAATCATACGCCAAGGGATGGAATTTGCTGTATAAATGAGATATTCTAGTATCAGGTGCTTGGATTTTATAGGCACTGTAAGAAAAATCTACAGTAGTGGAATATATTGTAATAAGTTTATAGGGGTAGCCAAAATGTTCTGGGGACTGTGGAGAGATACTTGCTGTCCCAAAGAACCAGCAATATTATATTGCTGTGCAGTATTACATAATAAAACCTATCCTTAGTTATTTATACTGTCTGAGATTATCAGATAAAGGAATTTGAGAACAAAGAAATAGTCTCTTTGTTATTTATGTCATTTATTTGCTTGAGCATTTGGGTAACCAAACATTAAAAAAAAATCAAATCATGTCCTTATGTTCTACACATGTTGTTTCAATACCACAGGAATTTTTTCAAGTATTTTTTGAAAAATGTCTGTCATATTTCTATTCCATTTTTAAGTCATAAAAATATTTCTCTCAAGATTTATAAACAACTACCGAACACCAATAAACATGTTACAGGCACAAATCAGAATTGCTACTAACAACCATTTAAGTTTGATGACTCTGGCCACCCACTGACTAAAAATAATAAAGTGAAAATAATTTTTAACTGACTCTTGGCTTTGAGATTTTTTGTTCTACCCTGGAAGTGTTCAAAGTCAGGTTGAATGGGACTCTAAGCAGTCAAACCTAGTGGGTGACATGCATGGACAGGGTGGTGGTGGTGACTGGAACTAGATGATCTCTAAGGTCCCTTCAAACCCAAATCTTTCCATATTTTTATATAATTCTGTGGTCCAAATGTCATCCTTTCCTCATTGATGCTTTTCCTTAGTAAAAAAAACTAAAATGAGTTATATACACAACACTGTTCCCCCTCTATAGGACTTTATGCAACCACCTAAAATTCATAGGCTTATGGAAAATGCCACTGGATTTGGGAATACTCTAGGGAAACAGGGACTATTCTGCATTTCTTATTTCTGGGCTTGTGAATTCTGGGTTAATGGTTTGACTCACTCGTCTTAGAAGTCTTTTCTAACCTAAATGATTCTATACTGGATGGATTTAGAAATGTTTACTCATATGTTCTTTGGGGCTCAGAAGGCCAGTCCCATAACTCGAGCACCCTAAAATGCACCCAGATAACCATATGCTCATTTCCCAGGGTGCCCACACTGCCTGGAGCGGAGCCATGATGTGCCACTTCCCTGTTAACATGTAACTCACAGAGCCTCTCATTTTAATTCTCTCTCTTCATGACCAGTTTTGTCCATTTCCATGATATATCCTCTCAGCTCTTACACAAAAAGAAGGGCAGAGGAATTTCCTTTCTCCCTGACCTTGCAGTCTGACAAAGAACTACTGGTTAGATTATTCCTAGAAACTCAAGAACCAAACCAAGTGTTACTGCTGCCGTGGCTGAAGGGTAATGTAATTAGAACTTGAGCTACGACTGCTTAATACAACCTGTAATAGTAATATATGTCTATCATCATTCAGAGCTATTCTAAGACTCAGAACAGTATTAAAAGCCATAGAAAATAATTAGTAGTGAAGAGGAATCATGAGTTGCAGGGTGCTGCATTCACACAAGAACCAGCTGCATGTGGCTTTAAAAATTACAGTCTCCAACATATGCCATCCCTGCAAAGCATCTAAAGATAAGTTAATATAAGAAAAGATAAAATCCTAGGAATGGATTAAGCTATATATTAAGCTATATAATTCTGTGGATAACTGAGGGAACGATATAAAAATGAGAATGGAGAGAGAGAGAGGATGGAGCACTTAAGAGCTACATGTGTATATCTACAAGTCAAATGGTTGCTGCAGTTTTTGTACTCAGTTTGTGAAAATGTGAGTATTTACCAGGTTACATTGCTCTGCAAAGTGTTTTAGAATTTCATATGGAACAGGAAATACAGGCTTTCCAGAGAATACAGCACTGAGAGCAGGTGAAGCTGCCAGGAGGACAGATCTGCAGCTGCAGGGTCTGGATACACCTTTGAGAGAGGCTGAACAGGAGTAGGTGGAGATATATGTCAGTCACTGCTGGTGATGGACAGACACACAGATCAGTCAGGAACTCACTGTCCTCATGATACACTTTGTGAGAAGCCATATTAGCACACAGTTNCATATTTCTATTCCATTTTTAAGTCATAAAAATATTTCTCTCAAGATTTATAAACAACTACCGAACACCAATAAACATGTTACAGGCACAAATCAGAATTGCTACTAACAACCATTTAAGTTTGATGACTCTGGCCACCCACTGACTAAAAATAATAAAGTGAAAATAATTTTTAACTGACTCTTGGCTTTGAGATTTTTTGTTCTACCCTGGAAGTGTTCAAAGTCAGGTTGAATGGGACTCTAAGCAGTCAAACCTAGTGGGTGACATGCATGGACAGGGTGGTGGTGGTGACTGGAACTAGATGATCTCTAAGGTCCCTTCAAACCCAAANGTTCAAAGTCAGGTTGAATGGGACTCTAAGCAGCCAAATCTAGTGGGTGACATGCATGGACAGGGTGGTGGTGGTGACTGGAACTAGATGATCTCTAAGGTCCCTTCAAACCCAAATCTTTCCATATTTTTATATAATTCTGTGGTCCAAATGTCATCCTTTCCTCATTGATGCTTTTCCTTAGTAAAAAAAACTAAAATGAGTTATATACACAACACTGTTCCCCCTCTATAGGACTTTATGCAACCACCTAAAATTCATAGGCTTATGGAAAATGTCACTGAATTTGGGAATACTCTAGGGAAACAGGGACTATTCTGCATTTCTTATTTCTGGGCTTGTGAATTCTGGGTTAATGGTTTGACTCACTCGTCTTAGAAGTCTTTTTTAACCCAAATGATTCTATACTGGATGGATTTAGAAATGTTTACTCATATGTTCTTTGGGGCTCAGAAGGCCAGTCCCATAACTCGAGCACCCTAAAATGCACCCAGATAACCATATGCTCATTTCCCAGGGTGCCCACACTGCCTGGAGCGGAGCCATGATGTGCCACTTCCCTGTTAACATGTAACTCACAGAGCCTCTCATTTTAATTCTCTCTCTTCATGACCAGTTTTGTCCATTTCCATGATATATCCTCTCAGCTCTTACACAAAAAGAAGGGCAGAGGAATTTCCTTTCTCTCTGACCTTGCAGTCTGACAAAGAACTACTGGTTAGATTATTCCTAGAAACTCAAGAACCAAACCAAGTGTTACTGCTGCCGTGGCTGAAGGGTAATGTAATTAGAACTTGAGCTACGACTGCTTAATACAACCTGTAATAGTAATATATGTCTATCATCATTCAGAGCTATTCTAAGACTCAGAACAGTATTAAAAGCCATAGAAAATAATTAGTAGTGAAGAGGAATCATGAGTTGCAGGGTGCTGCATTCACACAAGAACCAGCTGCATGTGGCTTTAAAAATTACAGTCTCCAACATATGCCATCCCTGCAAAGCATCTAAAGATAAGTTAATATAAGAAAAGATAAAATCCTAGGAATGGATTAAGCTATATATTAAGCTATATAATTCTGTGGATAACTGAGGGAATGATATAAAAATGAGAATGGAGAGAGAGAGAGGATGGAGCACTTAAGAGCTACATGTGTATATCTACAAGTCAAATGGTTGCTGCAGTTTTTGTACTCAGTTTGTGAAAATGTGAGTATTTACCAGGTTACATTGCTCTGCAAAGTGTTTTAGAATTTCATATGGAACAGGAAATACAGGCTTTCCAGAGAATACAGCACTGAGAGCAGGTGAAGCTGCCAGGAGGACAGATCTGCAGCTGCAGGGTCTGGATACACCTTTGAGAGAGGCTGAACAGGAGTAGGTGGAGATATATGTCAGTCACTGCTGGTGATGGACAGACACACAGATCAGTCAGGAACTCACTGTCCTCATGATACACTTTGTGAGAAGCCATATTAGCACACAGTTAATTGTTCGTAAAAAATTTGAGAGCCTCTGTGTTGTTTATTACAGTTCTAATTTCCCTCCACAGGAGTGTCATGTTTTAGATGGTGTTTTAGTCATGTTGTCATCACATTCCTCCTGGAGACTGTATTCAGGGAACAAATGCTGATGGCAGAAAAATAAATAATTAGATGAACTCATATTTTTTAAAAAATGTTCTATGAAGGTGCGAAAAAAAAGACATTTAAAAGTCTGTATGAAATCAAATTCATCACTTGGGACTTAAGGACCTGATCCTCCAAAACTCCTTGGCCAGGGCACCAGACATTTAAACACACACACATCAGGTGCACAGACTGTTCACTGGCCTTGTTATAAAAGTAAAGATGTTTATGACTCTCTTGCTGTGTCAGTACCCAAAACTTGGTGACTCTAGGGAGAACAGTTTTCATCCATTTCCCTCAGAATCAAACCTTGTGTTTTTGAAGGAGGTTATTTCTGCAACTGGCTTTGAGATTCAAGTTCGAACAACCCCAAAAGTTCAAAAATA
The DNA here is from genome assembly GCA_013390005.1 of Calyptomena viridis. Lineage (NCBI taxonomy): Eukaryota > Metazoa > Chordata > Aves > Passeriformes > Eurylaimidae > Calyptomena > Calyptomena viridis. Next base: position 12,420 of record WEIV01008123.1, read on the forward strand.
AGAAGTCAAAATGTCTGCTATTTTGCCCTTTTGTCCCCCAGTTTTTGCACGATTTGTGACCCACGGGTGACTGAGAAGTCACTACTTGGTTAAAGAGGCATAAAGGGGACTTTGCTGTGACATTCACCAAAAAAATCATCTCCCCATGAAGCAACATCAGCAAATCTCCAGGCCAGTGTTTTGCCTGTTTATAGTGCAGGTACAAATACTTCCCATGCTGGAGTACTCTGATATTAACACCTGGCAAACAAGAGGTATTCTATCATTTCTAATACAACTATCACTTTTTGAGGTATGCAGGCAGTTTCAAAACTGATATCAAAACTAGAAAAGATTTCAAAAATTCCACTCTTTTGAAAGTAGTGGAATAAATGGCAGAATTAATTTTGCACTCCAGAAAAATGAAATAGAAAAGGAACCTACATAGAGCACTCTGTTGCTTGGGGGATTGCACAGCCATGTACAAGTTTCCCATGAAAAGTTTCTTTCCTACAGAACAAATGTTCATGTGTAAGTGTTGGTCTCCATTTCCTTCCGTTCCCACAGATCTGAGTCCTAAAAACTGCCGTCACAGGACAACTGTTTAAATGTTTTCAATCACCTCGGCAGATAACATTTAAGCAGAATATTTCCCTGCTCCTCCTTCATTCAGCTGCTGGGATGGGTTTGTTTTTCACCTTCCTTGGAAGTAGTTGTCAGCTCTCTTGAGCCTCTCCAGAGGAAAAGCCTCTGCCTAATATATGATGTGCTTATTCATCCCAGACGTAGGGCATATCATTCTCAAATGACTGACAAGCGTTCTAAAATGAAGAGAGCTCGAAGTGTGCTCTAATAGTGATGGGAAGCATTTCTAGTCAAACATAAAGCAAATTAATGTGAGCCCCCACTGCACCTTTAATCTGGAAATGTCATAAAGTAATAAGCAGAGTGACCCTGGCAATGTCTAAGGTTGGATTTCAATAGATTTACATCTTAAAGGGCAACTACATATTTTTAAGTAGTAAGGGACCAAATTCAGAGCTCCTCTTCCACTAGTGTAAATCTGGAGGGACTCCACCAATCTCAGGTACAACAGAGATCAGTGGATGATCTTATTTTATAAGTCTTCATTACAATAATGCTCATCTATATATCAGTGGGTAGCTCCCTCATCAAAAAATAGTCTGGTTTCTCAATATCTGTCATTAACTTCAGAAGGAACAGACTCTAGTCTATGTATCTCGTTTCAAACTAGTTTCATTAGAAGTATATTTAATTAATACACTCTTTTGATTAGCATTCAGAATAAAAAGGTGTTTTGTGCAGCTCCCAAAACAGAAGATTCAATGATACAGATAAAAAGCAGTAGGCTAGAGGTCATACTCCAGTGCAGAAGAAACAGTTTTCTTCCGAAACTAGTGTATAAATCCAGACTTGAGCCTTCTCTTGTTGTAACATCATGTTTTCCAGGTAAATGAATGAATATGCAAAATACTGAAAGCAATAATATCTGAAGAAATTCTTTAAATTATCTAATCCCTCTTGTGGATAAGTCTTAATTAGAGCTCTTTGTCATCCTTTTCAAGACCTATTTTAGGTGGAAGAGACCAAGAAGCCCATTTCCAAACTAGATACAACCTTCTTTGAGTAAATTAAAGAGTGAATACTGATGAGTAAGAGCAAGTGGCAGTGATTCCTGTGAGCTCTGCAGTACCTGACACCATGTCCTTAAGGAGAAATGTCCATTTGGTGGGAGGAAGGCTATATTGGGGCAGCCAGCAGCTATCTTCAGTGTTTATTACTCTTATTTGCATTCTCTGCATGACCTATGCCAGGGTCAGCCCACACCAGCTGGTGCAGAATCTTCTCCCACTCCCACTGATGCTGCTGCATGTTATACAGAGCCATTTCTGCCTATAGGACATGACTTTGGAGACAAATCTCTTCTAGGCACAGCTGGGCTTCCTCTCTAAATGAATTCATTGGTTTTGTCCTAATGGGTGAGAATAATTCACGAGGCCAATAATTATGGAAGCACTTGTGGCTCAGGAATCCCAAGTTGAGAAGCAATACAAAATGACAGCAAATGAGATCAAATGAGATCAAATGAGAGCAAAGCAAAATGACAGTGTTGCCACAGTTCCATCTCCTGCAAAAGCAGAGCTCTGCTTGAAGAGGCAACACATGCTCAGGGGATAGAAACTCAGTAAGCATGAAAAAGTTAATATAATTCAACAATGTACATCAAGATTTCATGTTAAAGACATATATTTATTTCTGCACTAGGAAAAAAAATAAGAAAGTTGCATTTTTGCATTAATCCCCTACCCTATCTGTCATTTTCTGTAAAACATGGGAAATATTCAAGAAAAGATTGATAAAAAAAAAGTGGGTAAATGCATTGAGTAGCAGGTATATCATTGTATTTGTGTGCTTTTGCTTGATACAAGATACATTTCAGCTTAAATCATTCCAGAGCATGGAAAATAAAAGAAAAAGTAAAGAAAAAGGAAAATAAAATACATCCTGTCATGGGTTGGCTACAGCCAGGTGCCCACCAAAGATGCTCCATCACTGGAAAGGGGAGAAAAAATCATACCAAAATGTTCATGGGTCAAGATAAGGGCAGGATGCACCAATCAGGTAAGGTTTTGCTTCTTGAAATTCCAGTCACTGATATCACTCCACCGAGGAAATGGAAAGGCAAAGGTGTGCAAAAGCATGGGCTGTCCAACAGTCAGGGCAGGGGAAGGGAAGACAGACTTTGGGAGCACCTGGCGCAGACTGGCCATGTAGCCCTGAGGCGGTCACGAAGTACCTGGCGCTCAGAAGTGTCAGGGATGACTCCTACTTAAATCGGTGGGATCTGCACCTCTTGTGGGGTGGGGGACATCAGGCTCTGAAATGTTAGGGTTTCCCCAATGTAAAATGGGGTTAATCATACATCCCTAACCCACAGGGGTGTTGTGAAGATTGATCAGTTAATGTTTGTACAGAGCTTTAGAAATGTAAAGTGCTATATAACTGCTAAGGATTATTATGTTCCACTCTTTCTCTGCAGCTGAACCCTTTGGGGAAAAGGAAGAAAAATCTATTAAAAAGTGCTACTTGCATTTTATATCTCTGCTTCTTTTTCTCTTTCTTGATGCTTTTAGTAACTTGTGGGGAAATGATCTCTAAAAAGGATTTGTGGGCTCATGTTCTGATTCCTCTGTCAGTCTCCCTCACCAGTAGCCAACCTCGTTTTCATTCATACATATTTAAGGTGAGATATGACATCCTTTAAAACACACATATATCCCCACAGTCAGTGCTTGAGATTAAACCACAGCCTCTTGTGCAGGATGTGTCCCTAATCCATGCTCAATTAGACCATGGTGACATTGGCTGCAGGGCTCCTGGACCAGATTTTCTGCTTGGGGTTTGGCTTCCCCCAGGAACAGGCTGCTGGATGACAGACTTGTTATGTGATCTAATTCATCCCTAATGAAATATTAAGGAACATATTTAGCTGTGTGAGAAGAGCTGTCCAGCTCATGTTGACTCTGTGAGTCTTAAGTGTAGGTTTCATGGGCTGAAGATATCACTTCAAGATACTTCTAAATTTAAAAGTGTGGAAAGAAATAGGATGCACAGAGATAATGCAGTCTGTCAAAACCAAGAGTATCCATAGGTTTATTTGGCCAAATACTTTCTATTTTCTAAAGCAAGAGAAAGTTGGGGCTGTTCAGCCTGAAGAACGTTGCATGGAGACCTCATAACAGTCTTCCAGTATCTCAAATGGACCTACAAGGAAGCCAGAGAGGGACTTTTCATCAACAATTGTAGTGATTAGACAAGGCAGAATGACTTCAAACTGAAAGAGAATAGGTTTTTGTTAGATATCAGGAAGAAATTCTTTACTGTGAGGGTGGTGAGGCCCTGGCACAGGTTGCCCAGAGAAGTTGTTGATGCCCCATCCCTGGAAGCGTTCAGGGTTAACAAGGCTTTGAGCAACCTGATCTAGTGAGAGGTGTCCCTGCCCATGTCAGGAGGGATTGGAACTGGATCTTTAAGGTCCCATCCAATCCAAAGCATTTTATGATTCTATGATTCTATAAGGTAATACAACTACTCCTTGTCCTAGAGCTAAATCTCTTGCCTGCTCTATAAAACCTTTAAACCACAGAAACATACAGCATCCATAGGTGTGTGTGAATGGTGCAGTCACTCTGCGCACACCCGACAAGGGTGCTGACTCCTTCCTAGACATAACCCACACCAAAGCTTCAGCTTCTCCCTCACTCTCATGCAGTGAACATTATCCTACACACCACAAAGGCACAGAGTCCCTTGTCCTCTCACAGCCATCCCTGACACTTAGAATTAGACCAGTAATACGCTGAAACCAGTGGAAAGATTCCTGTTGGTCATTGGTCACAATAATCCCTTTAGTTGCAAAGCTGATTAAGTTGCTTATGATCATACATGAAAACAATGGCTAGACACAGGCAGGTGGCACTCACCAGCCCTGGTACCATTCCCAGCAAGCACATTCTGCCTCCTGGAAAGATGTGGAAGTGTAAAGTAAGACCTAGGATTAACATTTGCAAATCAGAAAAGTACCAGAGTGGAGAATTAAACTCTTATGTGCAGCAATAATTCATTCAGAGGATTTACAATAATAAACATACTAAAAGAAAGACAAAACCACAACACAAATAGTCTCAATAACATGCTTTGACCAATACTGATGTTGCTGCATCAAGGTTTTAATAAAGGAATGGTCCCTCTTTTATTTTAAGGAATTCCCCCTCTCAACTAAAATCCTCTGCAAGTAAGAGCTTTATTATCTCCAATTTCTTGGCAGCCACTAGAGGAAAGGTCACTTAATAAAGTGTATATATTCCTTATTGCAGGAAAACAATATGTCATCCTTGTGTTCATTATTTACCAAATTGTCTTCATTTTTTTCTTCACCTGCTGGGCTTTAGGCTATAAAAATAAATAATATTGTAAAACTAAGCCAGGTATTTTCAGAAAGGATCGGAATTTGTCAAACATACTCAGTTCACAGAGAGTGAAGGAGAGTGAAAATCAGTGGTGGTGCTGAATGATTAATCCTCAGGAAAAGACATACAGTTAGAAATGCAGACAAGGAGAGGGCTGAGTTTAAATAAGCCAAGAAAGAGTCATAAACTGTGAGTGTAATCTCTGCTAATAGTTCAAAATGCGTGGCAAATAACAGCTGAAAAGGGTAATTCAGGGTTCTCTGATCCCGTGTTAGCACTTGAGCAAAGCAAAATTCAGATCTGAATGTTCTTGATCCAAACCAGAGCCTAAATTATCAGATGGCCTAATGAAGATATAAAGATAAACATTTCAAATATGATTACAGATTTCAGGACCTTTGAAGATGTTACCTAAGAGCCCAAATGATCAATAGGTTTTAGGATGTAAACATCCCAGGCACTTAAAAAATCTCACACCTTGGAGATTCATACATTCAAACACTCCAGTTCTTTTAACAGTGTTTCCTTCCCTTGGTCTCTCCCATACACCTGTGTACATACCCAATCTCAAGGTGAATGAAATGACACAACATAAAGCTAGAAGGAGGTTAAAAAATTTACGTATCTCAACACTATTTTTTTTTTCAGCAACTTCTTCAATTTTTATCCCTAGCATTCTTCAACTATCTCAGACAAAACTAATAGGATATGCGTCTACCACATCTATGACTTTCTAGTTTGTGTATGTTGCATCCTATTTCCCTGCTCTCCATCAGCAGATGTAAATGAAATAAAGTCATCTTATCTGGAGATCACATGAATTTCTGTCTCAATTTTAAACACTTTAACTGACAAAACTTTGCTTGTGCCTACAGTGCATCCTTCCTCCACAAGTTAGAGGAGCACCTAAAATGTAAAACTAAACCTTTAGTTTAACCCTAGGGGGTTAATATGGCAGCTTGAATAACTCCTTTGGTTGAAGTTTATTAAATCCAGCCAGCAGACTGTCTGATTGCTAATAGGATTTCCAGTGTAATATCTCCCTGTAAACAAAAATACTGCCCTTATCTGTTGGGCATCCTAGTTGCAGGCATGCGTGTGTGTTTGTGCGTGCGTGGCCCTACGAATCTCTTTTCTGTATTTATTAAGCATCAGGAAGTCATCTCCTTTTGATGCAGCCAAATGTAAAACAAGAAAACTCTTTAAAGCAGCCTGGAGCATGCAAAGCAAAGCCCTGTTAAAAGCAGACTAAGTTCTTCAGAAAGCAGATAAAGATATTTACCCTCTTGTTCACATCAGGAACAGAGTCGTCTTTCTTTTCCCTTCATGCACACTTTCTTTTTTCTCCCACATCCCACAAATACATACAATGTTGTTTAACCATTTGGTCTGGGGCTTTGTGCACTATGTCTCTACAAACATGACACTGGCCAGTGTCCCTCTGAAGTGTGAAAATTCTGTAACCCCCAAGCAGTCAGGACTACCAAAGGTTTTTATTATCAAAACAAGCTCATTATATTGGTCATCACTTCTGACCATCAGAGAACTGGCAGGGCATCCTGTGATAAGTTGCAGCATCCAGTATTTCTTTAAGCTGCTATGGAAACCAGAAACATTGTATTATTGTAATACAGAGTTATAAGACAATCAGATTTCATACTTTTTTTCCATTTACTCTTCCTTCTGTTTACCATGCATGAGAGCCAATTTTTGGTACTGGAATTCTTTCACTGATGCTCCAACCCGGGAAATGTTCAAGAACAGGTTGGATGGGTCTCTGAGCAACCTGATCTAGCAGGTGGAATCCCTCCCAATGGCAGGAGTGTTGGAACTAGAGTATCTTTAAGATCTCTTTCAACCCAAATCATTCTATGATTCCATGAAATTACCTGCATAGGCTGTACTGATCAAGATACCTGACATTAGCAGATAATAGTTTTACTATGTCACTGCCAACATAATTTTGTGTATTTGAAATAGAAACCAATAGTATGAAAAGCCTCTGTCTCAAGCTTCCTGTAAGAATTGCCACATGTAAAACAGCAATAAAAATAGAAAACTCATGTGAAAATATCAATATTGAGTAGTGATGACCCATCACTCAACCCTCATAGGTAACCTCATAAAGCTTTCCTCTGTTTTTCCCAAATCAAAGCAGGAGCAAGGTTAGGACACGAACAAGTAGCAGAAGCAGCCCATAGTCATGATGGTTCTGTGGATGGAAAAGTTGTGGGAACAGCTGGTAATTTAATGTAGACATTTCTCCCTCAATGCCTCAAGGCTCTCTTTTGCCAACAGCTGTAGCAGTGAGAACTTCATTTCCATAACTTCTAGTAAAGCATTTGAATCTCAAGCATTAATATAAAGTTGCCTAAATTCTGCACAATGCTGCAAAGAAGGCAGGATGGGACAAATGCCTCCAAAAAATGTTGCTGTTATGAATTCAGATATTTTTCTTTTTAGTCAACAGAAGTTGCCCAGCAAAGAGCATTTCGGGAGTGAAGTGGTGAAGGCACAGACAGGAAATCACATTAAACCCCCCTTGCTCAAAAAGAGACACTTGGTAGCTTTGCTGGCAACCATACAGATGACACTAGCATGTCTTTTTCTTGCTCCCAAGTAGTCACCATAGAGGTCTGCCTTACAACTATGAGCATGGGAACCTATGTTTTGACACCTGAATAGAGACATAGACTGAATAGGCCAGACACAAATATCTGGCACGTTTCCTGGTTACCAATTCATGCTGCATGAGATACCTATTATACAGACAGAAGTAGTTCCCAATCTTAGCCTAGAAATTCACAGACCTTTTTTTTTTTTTTTAAATTAAAAGCAAATAAGACTCCTAAATTGCAACCCTCACTTATCAAATGGCTAATGTTATCTCATTCTGCAGTTTTAGCCAGCTCTCCCCAGTGGTCTGCCAAATAAATACCATTCTTTGTTTCATCCAGATTGATCTTCAAATCAGTCTGCCCTCCACCCAGCTTCTATCTTCTGAAGACACTAAATGTATCATTCTAGCACATTAGTGTAATTGCCTATAATAGAGATGTGCAGTTAGAGGTAATTTACATGCACATATGCCTAACAGTGCCCTCACATCCTCATTGAGCATAAGGGATGGCAGGTAGAACCTTGTGAATGAGTTAGATGAACACTTTCTCATTATTATTCTCCATATATTTCTCTTTTTTTTAAAGAAAAGGAACAAAAGGACAAAAGTGACGTCAATAACATCTCCATGTACTTCTGTGAGGGACCACATTTTCAAAACATCTCTCACTAACAGCAGAAGCTTTGCTGACAAATCAGCGTAGTTGCATATATTTAGTCCATAGCTAGAATCCCACTAGGACAGACCCTGTCCTTCATGGAAGTTTAAATTGTTGAAGTACAGGAAATACGAAAACTTCAATAATCACTAAACCTGATTGTCATGTAATTACTCCACCACCCTTTATCTGGAACCCCAAAATTCAACATAATAAACAACTTCATATAATTTTCTGCATCAGCATTTTCATAAAATCTTCACCAATACTGCCCTTGAGGTCCCCAAGGATAACTCAATCTCAAAGATTTGTCATGAACTGAAATGAAAGAAAATGTTTTGAGAATTCCTATTTTGTTAAGAAATTAAAAAAAAACAAATGAAACAAAACAATAAAAAAAACCCCAAAAAAACCCAAAACCAACCAAACAAAAAACCTCCTCTTCCACCAATGTTCCGTATGACTTTACCTTTATTTTTCCAAGATATTGTTATGGATGCTGTCTCCTCTAATAGAAATAGCTTCTGCAAGAGGTTGAAAAAGTGTTCCCTCTTGAAAACAAGAATAGAGACCCACTCTTGCATGTGTTTATGTGAGCCATACATTCTCTGCAAGAAAAGATTTTGTTCCTGAAAGATTTAAAAAAAAAAAAAACCAAGTACAAACTGAACTTAAAATAAAAAAGTGGTCTAGAATTCAAGTTTTTCATTTTGTAAATAATTCCACTGTCTCTTTATAGCCTACACTACTTTTGTTTTTTCCACATGTGGGATATTCACCTTTCCCACTTTGCCATGCAATTTTCTGTGGCACACAGACTCAGCTTCAGCATACACATGATAATACATATTTTGAGTTAAAGAAAAAGTTACTTAATGATGAGTTAAAGTCCCTGAACTGGATTTTAAACTTGGCCAGATTTTACATTCAGTGCCATAGAGAATATCTACCCCATTGACTCATGACGCTGAAAATAAACTAAACCTAACATTTAAATTATCATTTTGCGCAGCTGAGATGTCTCTTTCATACCTCATTGAGTAATTCGCAATGTAAAGATGCTGCTATAGAGGATCCTCATTCAGTGATTTTTATATGGATCTTGCTATTTAGGGAGAAGAAGCAGAAGAAACCAAGAGCCCGCTCTAGATGACGCGTAAATTGGGCTATTTCTGCTGAGAACCCAGTCTGGAGTGTCAGAAGCTTTTCTAGTCAAACTCTGAAATTGTAGTGTTTTCTCCTGCACCCAAAATAATTTAAAAACTTGCCCTATATCTAATTTTTAAACAACCTACGTACTAAGAGGACCTTTGATGCTGGAACTCTTTGCCCTCCCACTGTAGAAAATCCCTTATGTAGGGCTGCATTAGTGGGGAGGAAATCTTTGCAAACCACCCTTCAGAGTTATGTACAATTTGTAATTCTGGTGAGAGTAGGATTTGAGTCTCTTCCTCATCAGCACATGAACCCAGGCCACGTGGAGAGAACAACTGGGGAGTTTGAGCTCCCTTGTGAGCACCATGCCAGGCAGAGACCTCCTTGCTTGTTGTTGTTCAAAGAATCTAATGTTTTTATGTTCTCCAAACTGATGAGACTCAGTGGGAGGCTTCAGGCTCAGTGTTGATGACTTTGCTGCCAACATACACCCCAAGCTTTTTTCTTCACCCTGCTGCTACAGGAGCTCTCTGTGGATGAGACATTTTGGGTGGGAGAGCTATGGCAGGAGTGGAGACCCTGACTTGTCATCACAGGAAACAGATTCATGTACTGATCTAGCAATGTATTCCAGAACAATAGATAATGTTTTTACGACACAGGTTTCTTTTCATGAACTGAAATGCTTATGTAAGTAATCATTGACTTTTAATCTGGATTAGTGGTATAAATGGATTGGACAGATGCAAGTAAATTTACACATGCTTAAATATGAAGCTTCCTCAGGGACTTCCCTCTTCTTTGTTCTCCAGCATCAGGTACATTTTCTCTGCCTTTCTCTTGTAACTTTATCTTTATTGATTTTATAATAAACCACATGTTTCAATGATCAGCAATTTTTCAGATACAGTGATAATACTTTGCTCTTATAGAATAATATTTTGCACTCCTGGCTTCTTCCATTCAAGTATCTCAAGCACTTTGCAAGCTTTACTTAATGCGGATCAATTACAGGCAGCACGTCTTTTAATAACTCTGCTTTTTCTTCAAGAGAATTGCATTTGGCAAACCTGAATCATGGCTCAGTGTTAACATAAACACACAAATAATCCAATGCAAACACAAATGACTTCCCTCATTTACAAAAGGCAGCATGGCATGTGGTATTAACTACTAATCCGAGCTTCCTTAGGTTACTTTTCTTTCAGATTCCCCAGAAATGAAAGTGTGTTCTGATTTTCCCCTCATCATTTGTTGGGGTGGAGAAGTTGTCACTAGGAAGCCTGACACCATTCCCACCTCTTCCCGTCTCAGCTGTCAACAAGTCCCTGGCAGACGAGGTGGCTGAATCAGGATACCTCAGTCTCTTCTTCCTCACACTTGGAGTTTCTAGACTAGGGAAAACCACCACTGTTCAGCACATTATAAAACTTTTAGCAAGAGGCTAATGAAATGCAAAGCTTTCTATAAGACCAGCACTAGCCTTCCTATCAAATCATCTGAAATATTTATTTGCCCTCTTGAATAATTGATAGGGGCATCAGCTCTCCCGGTCAATTGATTTATTAAGGGACTGTTTGGAATTAAACAGCTTAAAGATATTAGATTTAGCAGCGACCTTGCTTGTTAGCATATTCATTTACCTACGGGAGCTCCCATTAGATATTGTTAATACATGACGTTCCCAGTCACGGCCTGGATCGCCTCAAATTGCATTAACACTGGGCTGTTTAGCCACAGAATAACAGGTTTGATTGAGTGCTTGGGCTTGGTGTAATTAGATTTCCCTAGAAAAGGGGGGACTATTTTAATGCTGTGTGTGTTAAACTAGATATGTCATCAGCATTACTGTAATTGGCAAACAGGAGATTTGGAGACCTGGCTGTGTATGAATGTTTGTGTTTATGACATGTCTTTCCATTGTCATAGATGCCATACAACAGCCTTGCTTACTTACATGTGCATGACACTGATAGAAAGTAGCTGGCCTCTTTAATAAGCATCCCTTTGAAATCAGTGAAATATTCTATACTGAATAATGAGATCAATTTATTGTTAGTTACGACTGCCAATTATTTCTTGTGCTGAAAAGGTCATGAAAGTGGTTAATCAATGATTAAAATGTAGCATGTGTTGGTGTGTATGCTTTTTTTAGTGGATTTGTTAGATATACAGAATCATAGAACGGTTTGGGTTGAAGGGACCTTAGAGATCATGTCATTCCATCCCCAATCATCCCTAGACCCCAACCTTCCACTAGACCAGGTTGCTCAAAGCCCTGTCCAACCTGGCCTTGAAAACTGCCAGGGATGGGGCATCTACAAAGAAAGACAACCTCCCCAAAAAGCGTGACTCTCTTACTCCCAAACTCTACCAAAACTTACTGGAGAACATCTTTACCCTCCTCTACACCACTTTCAGCAGGGCACAGCCCTGCTCATTTCAATTATTCCAGCATGAAATGGAGTGGTGAATCAGGCACTTCATTTTTAATTACATGCACCTTGATGTAAATAAAAGTGCACACAGGTAATCAAATGCCTGCTATCCATGTCTAACCATGAGCTTCCTTGGGGGTCAAACAATGCATTTGGATGTGTATTCATGAAACTGCTGTTTGCTTTAAAAAGCCCTATCTGCCAAAACTCTGTTATAAGTGTACCTGCAATTCTGTGCTGGACACTGCAGTAGCAGGGACACATGGAAGCACTGGATGGAGCCCAGAGAAGAGCTACAAAAAAAGGACATGGGGGAATCATCATAAAACTCAAGTGTTCACTGTGACTTAAAAAGGCAAAATCAGAGAAACATGGCTGGAAGACATACTCAAATGGTCTGTAAAGTTCAGGGAGTGCTCAGCGTGGTCAATGGCAGCATTGTCTCCACCACCAGTTTGATTACAAAGATTTAGGATGGCTCATGAAAACACAGTTGTTCACAGTCAGTTCAGGAAGCTAACAACAAGCCTGTGTTTCAACAAGTTTGGAGGCCACTGATGCAATTATAGAGCATCATGAATGTATTTATTTATATGAGTAGACACACATACATATATTAGAGCAACTTGTTCAGCAGAAATGGGACTGAAGTTACTACAGGAGAGAATAGCTCTGGAAGGAAGGAATGTGCTGCAGTCAGGAGGCTGGATGTAAAGCAGTCTTGTCAATATGGAAACTTACATCATGGAACAGAAGAAAGAGCAAAAGCAAAAAGAAAAAAAGAAAAATTTTTTTTTGCCCCTTCTCCCCAAAAATACTGGGAAAGGTCTTGGAAGATATACCCAAATATGAAAAAGTCTTGGAATACCATGTTCTCCTTAACTCTGTGTTCTCTTTAATGAACAGATTTGTTCTGCCAGTTTTTCAAGTGAAAAATCCAGTCTCCCCTTGGGTTTTTTTTCCTTGCAGTGGGATAGAAATACTGGAAATGTGAGGGGGTTGTTTTTTTGAAAAGCCAAATTATTTCATGTGCCAAAGTACCATACTTGGGAAAGAAGAGATTTCCAAGAAGGCTTGTGTGTGTAGCCAAAGGAGTAAACAAAAAGGAACAACAAAAGTCATTTGTTTCTGAGCAGGGGCTAAGAGGATTTTAAGTTAGAGGAAAGGACTTGAAGCAATAAACTGGCAGGTGATTGGCAGAGACAGCTGCTTGAATATTTGAAACTGGACTGAGTTTTGTAAAATGTATTTATTTTATTTGAGCTCAAACATGCACTCATTAGTAATATGATCCTGCTGCTAAATGCCAGGTCAGGACAAGGGTGCTTGGAGCCAGAGCTTCAGACCTTGGTCCCACACAGGCAAATCAAGAGTGGAGAAAGATGATTCTTCACTACACAAAAAAAAAATAACAAAACAGCTCTGATTTTCCCTAAAATATGGGCATGAAACCAGGATAAAATGACCCACCCTCAGATTCTGATTTGGGCCCAGAGATGTCAATACACCCATTTATATTTGCAGGACTCATGCAAATTGTTTTTCTTGTGACACTGCATTTCCTGGCTCCAGCTGACCCTGGAGCTTCTCAGCCCATGTATTCCCTTTACAAGGCAAATTTCTTGGCTCACAGGCACACGGGTCATCAGTGTACAGTTAAGTTCACCAGAGTTTGCCATGCAAATTTATAAGTGGTAACAAAAATTAGCTTTTTATTTTGGAAGTCTCTGGTAAATTTTTTTCAGGGTAAAACTTGAGTGTTTTAGAATACTAGTGTTAAAAAACCCAAACTCAAAACACACAAATAAAAGTAAATAAGTCCCTCCTGTTTCAGTAGTGGAAATCCCAGGAGATCAGTAAGGAAATCTAATCACAAATGCAAAGTGCAACTGGCAACCTGACTACCCCCCTCTCACTCACAGAGAAGCAAAATAAAATTACCACTATGATTAACGAATAAGTGAGTAGATTTTATCTGCAAGCAAATAGTAATCTAACTTTCCTTTTTTTCAAATGAACAAAGTCTGTGCTAATTCTCATTAAAACGTAATAGAAAGAAAAGGTAAAAATATTTCCAGAATCTGGAGTTCCCTGCAGAATAACCCTTAGGAAGATATATGTGTTCCCACACCACTATTCAAGCCTTTACACAATCTCTCTACACCCAAAAAATGCCACCTTCCCTCAGCAAGTACCACAGTGCCCAAGTAGTCCCACACTAATAATCAAATAGTCCCACACCAGCAATCAATTCCATTCAGTGGTAAAGAAATTCTTGCTGTAAATAAAAAGTAGAATAACCTGGAACTAATGATTTATCCCATGTTTTCTATGAATTGCTATTCCACTAGGCATGACATTGAACCAGGAAAAAAAAAAAACAAACAACAGAGTAGAGGTTGAATATAAACAGAGAAGAGTTTGCATTCCTGGGCTGATGTTTTATTTAAAAAGGCAATTCTGGTTGCCATTCCTCTTTTTTTTATATAAGAAAGAACATGAATATTTTCTGAGTATTGCTCATTCGTTCATCTCGTGCAAGAAACTACTCCTTAAAATAACTTGGATTTTTTTTTTAATGTCTGAGAGAAAAAACATGTATTCAAGTAACAACAGCAGAAAGCACTGCCCAATCCTTAATCACTGCTTACTGATTTGGGTCCGTTTTATTAGCAGGCGCTCCTTTTCCAGAAAGACATTTTCTTGGCAGGGAGCAGGGAGCGTTTGTGGGGGCAGAGGGCCAGTCCCCCCCCACAGCTGTGCCCTCTGTGTCCGGCCAGCCAGGGAAGGCAGCGGGAGTTTTAGTGCCAGAGTTTTGTCTGACAATACTCATCTCTGGTAAGTGTGAATGAGTGTTAGACATAAAGCAGGAGGCTGGATACAAAGGACCCAACAGGGCATAAAAACAATACATATTGCACACTGTGACTCTTCTCATGGGCAAGGCAAGGGTGGAAGGAGAGAAAAATAGAGAATTTCACTCTTTGCATTGAGAGATTTTCTTGGTTCTGGGTTTGTTTGCAATTGTTTATGTGTCAGTGTAAAAATAATGGATTTGATGAGAAGGACCTGTTAAAAACCCTCCTTGTTTTAGAACAGTTTCCCCCCCCGCCCTTCCCTAGTCACTATTTGTCACAGTCAACTACTGAAATCCTCTATTAATCGCTAAATCCAGATAATAGCGGAGGTGGGTTGGCTGACCTGTGAAATTAGGTCTGCATGTAAAAAGGAATTGAACTGTTCGAGCTTTGGAAATAACTCTGTCGGTATTTACATTAGCATTTGAACATCAAAGATCTCCCCTGGGCTCCTGTAGGTGCCTCTAATCCAAGTACCAATCAACCAACTCAGCTTTTCCACCCAGCCAGCCCAGCTTGGAAACCCTCGGAGATATATCCCAGCCAACCAAGAGGCAGGTGAGAAGCTTCTTGCTGGTTGTCAGTCCCCAGGTTTCCATGAGAGTGGGGCCCCAGGAAACCTGCTAACAAAAGAGATGGAAAAAAAATCAGCATTTTTATTTCACAGGAGAAGCAGCCTATCCACCTTTCAAGTAAGCATGTGCACAAATAGTAATTACCATCTTAAAAAGAGGCCTTTAAATACATCAGGCTCAGCAGACCACGGGAAAGTAGATGTTAAAAGGAAGACTAGAAATTATTTCCTTTGGTTATTGCTAGCAATATTGTTATTGTTTTAAAGAAGCCTTCACCTTAGAGCCCTGCAGAGTTCTGCTTCAAGAACCATAAGCTCACTTGCTGTTTGTATGAGCACAGTTGCTGCCACTGCATCTACACCTGCAGATCTCAAAACACTGCTGTCACTTAAGCAGAAGTCCTGTGGTGACTTGGCCATATGGATATTCTTCTTCCCATTCTACAGATGGGTAAGAAAGAGGCCTCCAGTAAGTATCCACCACCACTTCCAGCCGTTCTTACTTCATAGAACCATAGAAAGGTTTGGGTTGGAAGATCATTTCATTCCAACTCCCTTGCCATAGGCAGGGACACCTTCCACTAGAACTGTGCTCCAAGCCACATCCAATCTTACCTTGTACACTTCCAGGGATGTGGCATCCACAGCTCCTCAGGTCAACCAGAGCCTCACCAGCCTCACAGTAAAGAATTTCTTCCTGATATCTAATCTAAATCTACTCTCCGTCAGTTTGTGCCCTTTCCCCATTGTCCTGTTATTACATGCCCTTGCAAAATGTGTCTCTCCCTGTAGGCTCCCTTCTCTTCCAGTACTGAAAGGCCACAATTAGGTCACACCGAGAATCCCACACTTCCTGAAGAAGATTGCTCCTCTGAAGTTCTGATAATTTGGAGGCATTTGTTCTCACCTGGCCTGGTTCAGTCCCGAGACATCCATTTGACAATGAGTTAAAATTTAGGCAAAAGTATTTTCAAGAGAAGCAGAAAGCTGTATTCCCTCTCTGTTAGCTCAGCCTCTAAGGGTGTGGGAGAGGGTTGGGAGAAGGGGAGGAATCATTTACCACCATTTGCTAATAGGGTAGGTGAACTGCACAGCATCAAGTGTGCTTCCTCCTGAGATCCATTCTCAGACACATTAGCTATTTAGCTCAAGGAACCCAAGGTGAAGGTTGATCTAACATCTGCCTTTGGATATTTTAAAGAAAACTGAAAAAAATCAAACCCATACTGGAAAAAATTTAGGAAGAACTCATGGCCATATAAATGAGTTGGCATGAATTTTCTGATATTTTTAAAAAGTCATCATCGTATAAGACTGCAGCAGAAATCTCCTACCTTTGGACTGCCCAGCCACCTCTTATTTTTTATGGACCTTTACTAAATTTAGCTGGAGAGAAAGAAGAGGTAGAGAAGACATCACCTTTAAGGCTTTTCCTTTCTTTTCTTGTCTTTTTTTTTTTTTTTAAATGACAATAGAATTTTTTTCCTAAAGTTGTATTAGGGATTCACTTAAGCAGAAATGAACTGTAATATGCAAATAGTTCTAATTGGACTGCTAATAGAGCGTGTCTCTGTTGTTTTTTTGTAGGGAGTTTTATGCCTATGTAATCAGTGCAGACAGCCGTTAAGTAAATGAAGAGGCAACTAACAATGTCAGAAAAGAGACCGGGCGGTTCCAGCTGACACTACCCTAATCTTCCAGGACCCATTAAATGGCAGTTTCAACGCATTACCTACCATAACATCCTTGAATATCACTGATTTTATTTGCAGTATCAAACATTCCATTTCATGCCCCATTAACAGTAGGAGCCTGGGCTTTTTGACGCAGCTAAACATTTTACTAACTACCTGGACTAAGTAACCAATTAACTTTTGGAGACAATACGGCCAATTAAGCGCGAAAAGGTAAGGCTGTCATCCCCCACTAAAATTGAATTTCCTTTTCCTGATGGCACTTATTGTCGGTGTTCAATTGTTAATGGAGATTTGGTCCCTATTAAAAGGATGAAGCCGAAGGATAATGGGAAAGTTCAGAGGACTTGGTTCCTAAAGAGTAGGTCAGAAAATGTCCCAGTTGGCCACTAATTCAGTCATCTTTTCTTCATGCCAGCTCTCTTACTGGAATAGTGTTGGCAATGTAGCTCTAATCTGACCTACCACGATAATACATTGTGCAATATGGCAGCTTCAGAGACATGTGCACACACACAGGGAGGGTTAGGGAACTTACATGGGAAAAATTAATCAAAAATATAAACACATACAACTCAGTTGGATTTTGAGAGCTGAAATATTGTTCTTCTCACATACTGAGCTGTTTAGCTCAGTGGTGAGCCTTCAAAAAACTTTTAAACCAAGGGAGCAGGTGCTGTCATGGTGTTCACATGAGTTTCCCTGGCTGCACTTAGGCACCCTCCAACAGATACCCACTTGTGCAAGCTTTAAGTGTTCATCTTCATATCTTGCAGGGATTTTTTTAATCTTTGCCATCAGGCTGAGATCTTCTGCCTTGTCACCACTACATGAAGAAGCTGACAACTTATATGCTCTCATAAATATGTTTTTCTTCCTCAAAAACAGGTTGCAATGTGCCCATAAACACAAAGATAGAAATAGAGAAGTTTAGGGTTGATATCTTCTATTTTTTGATACACAGGATTTTATTTTTTTTTAATTTATACATCTCCTCTGAGTAAAAACATGTCATCCCCTACCATTGGGAAAAGAAACATTCTCACCAAAAAGCATGGCAGCAACAAGCTAACAGGTAAGCTAAACATCTCCTCAAAGACATGCACTTCATGAGATCTTTCATTAAGTGATATCAAAGCACTTTCCCCACAACACCTTGTTAGAATAACTTTTTTTATATTATTTAGAGATTTTTTTTCCCACAGAAATGAGCTCAAGGAAGAGGCAAAAGAAAAAGTCAGTATGCAGACACAAGAGGTGGCACAAGTACAAGAGAAGGTGTTCTGTACAAGTAACTTATAAACAGAAATGCCTGGAAAACATAAGGAATAGGCTGCAAAGTTTGCCATGGTTCTAC
This sequence comes from Calyptomena viridis, assembly GCA_013390005.1. Lineage (NCBI taxonomy): Eukaryota > Metazoa > Chordata > Aves > Passeriformes > Eurylaimidae > Calyptomena > Calyptomena viridis. The sequence continues at coordinate 30,744 of WEIV01008123.1, forward strand.
ACTAAAGCTGCTTTTGGATCACCAGCCACTATGTCAGACAGAAGGTGTGTGCCAATAATGCTCCATCCCAAAGAAAGCATCCACTTTGATAAGGATAGCACATATCCTCCAAGGGCACTTAGTGTCTGAAAGAGTGGCAAGCCAAGTGTGGCTGAGACACATTTGAGGATCATGTTTTTGTCAAACTATGTGATGTGAAGCACCTTTATGTGCAGCAATGATACCTGTTGAAAAGTACTATAACCCCTTACAAGGAAGATGGAAAGCATCATATTTTTGAGACTGAATACATCCCGATGTTGTTTTTTTGGCTTTCTAGACTTTGTGAACATTTCCATCGCATAAGACAAAGCTGAAACCCACATTAAGATGCAGGCCTACTCTGCCATAACATATTTAAAGATTAGTCCAGCCACAACACTTTAGACTGTTATTAATCTAATCTCTTAAACACATAGAATATCCAAACAAGAAAGCTAGTGAACAGATTTCTGTCTGCTCTAATAGCAAAAATATGACTTTGGCTTTTCTTTGAAATGCTTTACACCATTAAGCAATTACTTGTGGGCAGAACCCCAGTCCCTATATTGCTACTTATGGTTTTGGTGATTTTATTGGTTCAACAACTAGGCACTTCAACTAAACCTTTGTCATTGGGCTTTTGTGGGACCCTGGCTCACATCACACCATAGAGTTCTCATTACCTTTAGTGACTTACTAGCCCAGTTTGAAATACGTAATACCCAGGTTAGTGTATGAAGCAAGGTTTTAAACAGTTGTTGAAGCACCTTTGAGATAAGACAAGTGATTAAGATTAGCTTCCATCTCTTTTATGACCATAACACATCTTCTATGCTTCTCCTAGTTAACTGTCAAGTACATCAAATCTCCAAAAGAAACAACTGGAGTATTTTTTTGCCTTGCACATCATCACTAACTACTGAAATGCCACAAAACTCTCACCCTTTACTGGAGAAAAAGTTTAAATCTCTGAAGTTTTCTTCCTCTCTCATCCTGGCAGAGATCCCTGGCTGAATCAGACACAGCAATCATTACACTTTAGCCTCCAGGATCTTTGAATTTGTGTTATGGTTCAAATATAGACTACCCCAACCCATTTCTGTTTTTAACTTTGGTTTGTGGGTTTTTTTAAGAAAATATATTTTGGCACGTTCTCAGCTCTGAAAATATAAAGATTTGTAGCTTGGTTATAAAAATGGAAACACATTAATTTTAATTTGAAGAAGAATGTTTCATGAAACTATTTAACTTAATATCAAGTTATAATGAGAGGAGTTAAGAGAAGAAAAAGCTTTTTAAATGACTTGTTTCAAAATATTTAAAACCCTTCCTCTCCACACCCTTGAAGATATATGGAGCTAAGTTAATGGCAGAGCATAGGGGAATCTTGCTCAATGAGAATTTTCCATTATTCTCAACAAAAATCCCCTAATGCTCATGGGTTCTGACAAAAGCCATAGTTACGAGAAACATATGGCCCTAATAATAAAATAAATCTTTGGTAAAAAACTCTAAATTGGTGTTGTGTAAGTGAGGACAGAACTCGGCTGGGCATCAAGGCTAGAGGCAACTCTGGCAGTGACAGGGGCTGCCCAGCCTCACTGTTCCTCCAGCTCTAGATACATTCAGGAATATGCTACAGTCCTCAATTCCAACACTCCACTCTATCCCAAGAGCACCAAGAACCATGTCCTGGGCATGTACAACTAAGGCTCAAGCAGTAAGAGACAAATACAATTTTCATATGATATTGGAACACACATTTTCATGGACAGCACAAAGTCCTCTCCTTTCCCCGTGTACAGCCCCACTGAAGGCAGCTGTACAGCTCAGGCTGCCATCTTGCTTGAGGACTCAGGTCCCACAGCTAGATTCTTTATCTACAAGAGCTGATTTCCTAGAGAAAATGCAAACCTATTGAGCTAATTCTCATTCATTAACTTTGCTATTGCAGAAACTTTTCTATCTTCCTTTCAGTGTGACAGTCTGCTTCCAGCTTCCTGGCTAACAGCACTGCAAGAGCAAGAGAGGGGGGAAAATCCACCAGTTCCTTCAGCCCTCAGTATATCTCACCTGATGTACTCAGAATCACCAGTCACCCATGAGCTGCATTTCCCACACCTGTAAACTCCTCCAGGTTGGTGTAGTTTATGTAATTATTAAAATACACACATTTTTCACTTCTCTGTTGTAAGGCTGCATCTTAGCAAGCATGAAGCGTGGGAAGAGACAGATTTCACACAGAAATGTGTCCTTTTGTTCCAGACTTTTGGCACAAGGCGTGTAGGGCCTCTGGAGGGTCTGGTTCCCTGAGCCAGAAAATCAGACTCCTGTGGACAGTGCTGCTTTCTCCATCAGTGCACTTTATAAATCCTGAGTTCCTTTCAAAGCTTCATTGATAGAGAAACTAACTCTGACCCTGAAAGACTGTGTCGTGGAAGGGGAATGGCATGCTTTATTCACCCTGTGTTTCTCCACAGGTTCTCAAAAGTGACCGGTGCTTCACAATGCAGCTTTTTCTATGAACCAAGTAAAGAATATGTGTAAAGCTTAGATATTACAGCCTCTATAGATCTGTCTTAAACACCTCATCCTTGTCTTTGGTGGTTGAATAATGTGTGCCCCAGGTGTGACATTCTGTATCAGTTGCAAAAGTACCATGTAATGTGCTAAGAATTTCTTGAGGAGTTATTCTGGTTTGCACTGCAGATGATCACTCTTCCTCCTATTCACCCAAGTTCAGATCCTGACCCCACATGGCAGCAGCAGTTCCATGTAGCCACATGACTCCTTCTTTACAAGATCAGAGTTTTCCTTTCTTTTACCTATATCCCTTGTTTTTGTCTTCCCCCTCCCACTTTCCCTGTGCTACACTCAAACTAGACATGGGTCTTACACTGCGGCATAACCTGAAATCCCACCAAGCTGGGATTTTTTCCACTTGAAAACTCCAGGTACAAAACAGACCACCTTACGTGGGGATGAAGGGTAACTTCTTGCCTGCCTAGTAATTATCAGGGGTGTAGGGTTGCGTGTGTAATTATGGAGAGGTTGTAGCAGGCTGGGGCCATAAATTGTCCACCGTCTGCTGGAGGAATTGAGCACTGAAGCTGCCTGGGCACATGTTCTTTGCCAGATTAAAGTTGTTCCTCCTCATGACCTTGATGCAGTGTGTTCGTTTCTGGTAGGGAACATGTCTCAGGCCTTCAAAATTCACAACTGGAAAAATACGAGGGAAATTGGATCTGGGACCCAATAAACACTATTTTCTTGGGATCCCAGAGAGGAGATGTTTGTCTGCACTCATTTTCAAGTCACTCATCACTTCTGAATGTCTAATTAATCCATATTCCCCCTACTATTTTTGATATATGTTAATTTGCTGAATGGTCTTCTATGTAGTTTGCAGACTTACACTAATAACAAATCTTGCAGAAACAAACATTTCATCCCACCTAGTTTTGAATTACTTTCCTTTTGTGTCTTCCCTTAGAAACAAAGGGCTGATATTTGACTGCAACATGTTTGATATGTGGTTGGTTTTAATTTATTCTCAAAATTATACTTTTGATACCCATAACCCACATGAAGGAGGAGAAAGCACATAAGGAATTTACCATCTCTTACAGTAATTTCATTCCACTACTTAAAATCATTACTAACCTCTGCAACACTTAATTAATTGAAATGACTCTAGCTGTGGGAATTTGTGGTGAAGAGGTCTCTAATAGTTACATGCAATTCGACCTGGAATTCAGTTAGAGCTGAAAGATACTTGAACAACATTTTTCAAGGAATTTAAAATAAAGACTCTGTTGAATTTAATCAGTTGTCCACTTCTTTTTATTCTGCCTGTTGTTTTCCCTCAGGGATTTGCTGGACATAACTTTTTGCCAGCTGCTGTGCACAAAGTATCTGCCTAAACACAACTTCAACTTTAGAAGAAAGGTGAAATAATATTTACAAAGCACTTGTTTTGTTATTCAAACTACAGAAAAGTCAGTATCATTAAAAATCTAACTCCAACCCACTCTAAACTGTCCCTTGGCTGGTGAGAATGGCTCATGTAATAGTTATAAAGATGACAAGCTCTCTGTGAGAGACTCTCCCTGCTCATTCATATTTATGATAGCAAATTGTGATATTCCAGCCTGATTAATAAAGTTTGTGCTGGACTATATGTCTCAGAAAGGATTTCAACAGTTTCAACCAGAGTCTCCAGCAAATACATGGGAATAGTTTCATCCATGGCAGAGACACAGATCATTCAGATAGAGAACGCCCCTGTATTTACTGGAACCAGTAAGAAAGGACTCGCAGGTGCTGAGTGGAACAAAACTGAGTTATACAGCATAAGGTAGTAATGCAAACTATATCTTGTCAGAAGAGGCATACTAATAAATCTTGTTAGTAATTTAAAAAGGACATAGCAAGTATATAAACTACAATCATAGTGTTTCATTAGTCCAGATTGCTGTCATACCCCTAAAACCCAAAACTTGGGTGCTTAAGAAATCATAGGCTACTAACACTGTGTCCTGCAATTATTTGTTATCAAATTTGTTTTGTTTTTCCTCATTGTTAAAAATCCCTCAGTTTCTTCAAAACCAGCTGGCTCTGTAGTCATTCTACGCAGCACATCTTAAGTCACACTATGCCTTTGAGTCTATCCCAGTGGATAAGGGGGAAAGGAGAGGGTGAACAATAAAAATCCCAACACACAATTATACGAGATATTCAGACTTTCCTGGATTTTGTTATGAATGACATGTGAAAAAAGGACCTGCAGACAGAGCTGCCTTACCAAAACTAATGTTGCACACAGCAGAAAAGATATCACAGCTGTCCAGTTTAACTGAGGGAGGGACTGATGCAATTATATCAAGGTATACCAAAGAACCCTTGGTGCTATAAATAATAATAAAGGGTAAATAATAAAAAAATAAAACAGGAGCCCCAGAAGTGAGATGTTTTAAATGAAAGGTGATGCACTGTGAACTTAACACACTGGCCCTTTAGCCTTTCTGTTAAAAAGGTAATCTGATTGCCATTGATTTTTTTCACCTCTGTTACTAAGAAGGTGATGGAATGGTGTCCACACAGATGTATTGAATCAGATACTAAACAGAGAGCAACATAAAGAACAATTATCAGCAGCCTTGCCTTCAGCTTGCTGATTATGACATTACTGAAAAGACAAGGTCTTGGTGACTTAAACCAAAGAGAAAAAAAAAGAAGTAAAGAGAAGAGGGAGGAAACTGATACACGTTTACCATCTGTCTGAGTACAGATAGTTCTTTGCCTTCACCAAAAATATGTATTTCCCCTTTGCAGCTTGATAGGTGTCAGAGTGTGATCAAGCTAATTGGTTTGATCATGTTACAGAAAAAAACATAACACAGAGGCAAGGGCCAACCAGTAGTTCATGTGTTTTACCCTACCTAGAAAATTCTGTATGGAGAATTTTATGTTCATGGTTCTGTCTGCCTGAATATTACTGAGCTTAATTACTGCCTGCATGATCATCAGGCAGATTTTCCTAAGGGCTTGAGAATACAGAGGCTGTTATAAGGCTCAGAGTAGCTCAACAGACTATTAATAGGCATATTTATATCCACTTTTGAATGACGTGCAGAGGAATGGTTGGCCAGATTCTCACAGGGCATAAAATGAGAAAACACCATGCACCCACATAGCTCTTGATTTCAAAGCAGTTGGGCCAATTTACACAGGGTGAGAATCAGGATTGGATAATAGGAAAATAGTGCTGTAAATGCTTAACCTTGTGGTATTAAATTTCAGTTTGTCCAAATGGAACAGGCTGTTCCACTTGCATTTCCAGCGGCACAGTTTTACCTGACCCAGCCTGTGTGAAGAGTACAGCCAAGTAGCTCTGGTGCTTGGCTGCCTTTATGTACTAGCAAAAGTAATGACGCCTAGTATGTAGTATTATTATTTTATGACATCAGCATAGTATGACATTTTCTCAAGGGCAGCCCATATCCCTTGCCCTCCTCCATATTGGCAGCCATCACTAATTGACTGTGAAAGTGGAGAATTCAATGGTTTAAGGTGATCTCTTCTCTGAACTCCAAAACAGTTTGTGGATGGAAATCAGCTGAAGCAAAACATTGGTTCAATTACACTGTCAAGGGATATAGCAGCTGTACAACAAAGAGGTAAACACTTAAAGGAACAAATCCACTACTATGTATTGCTGATATTATAGTTCTATTTCAGATGTGAGAATCATGTGAATCAATAAAAGCCAGCACTGACATGACCTAACTAAAATAAACCATGATGAGCTTCTGTTGCTGTAAGGAATGAGCGTTACATGTTTGGTCTGGATAACACCTCAGCACCCTTGCTGGGTCAGCAGCTCCCCCTGTCCAACTGAGGGTACCTTCCAAACTGTCATTCACTGAGAATAAGACATAAGAATTTTGTCCTTGAAATTTAATCATAGGGCTAAATCATGTACTTTCTCAGGTGGAACAAAACTTACCTCATTCCCTTTGTTGGTTTATTCAGGGCAAAAATTATTGCCTAATACGAATAAGGAAGAGAAATTACTTGTGTATTCAACATCCATTTGCCTCTGAGTGTGTGTTTTTTACTGTGTAGTAATTAAGGACAACTTCTAAAGACAGCCTAAGGGACAGGTGCATAAACTAATGGACATATCCAAATGGACATACCTTACATAGGATCTTGTGGTATTGAGACTAGTCTCTCTGGAACCTAATTATTGAATATTTGGGTTTGCCTGTAAGAGAAAGAGCTGGTTGATCAAATATGAGTGAGACCATTCAGCAAAAATTTACTATGGCTTAAGTACACTGTGAGCTGCTTATCTAGTGGAAAATTAAGTTGCAACCTTCTCATCACTGAGGAAAACCTTTGGCACCTGTTAATCATCCAATAATCAATATCAATATCAAATTCAATAATAATGAAATAGTTGGTTGTTTCTTAAGCCTTGGGGAAAAAAAATAAGCTGCTTCTTATATGCTTCTGCAGTTAACAAAAAGCTCAGAACTTTATCTTTCTGGTCATCCACTACAGAATTAATTGGATGTTGGCTCTGAGGATCAGAGTAGAAAACATTAGTCAGGTGACTAATGTGGCACCTAATGTCAGGTGACTGAACTATTTTGTAAAGCAAATCATCAGATATCCAGGTGAGTGGATGCCCATGTTCCAGCTTGTTTCATACCTCCAACTCAAACACCATCTCTTCCATAGAAAGTCCACCTTTGATATGGCCTTTGTAAGGGCCAAACCTGCAGCCAATGTCCTTACATGAAGATATCAAAGGGCATAAAATCAGCAGCAGTTGCAAGCAGGAAGAAATATAAAAAGATAAAAAACTTTCACCCTTTCTGAAGGAGATGTAGAGATTTCTAGAAGTTCTGTAGCCCAGGTTGCTGTAAGACACAGCATCTTAACCTAGAAGAATTGCAGGAATCTTTTAATTTGTTTTTAAGAGACTTTTTTGATATAGGAAAATTGTTTTTTTCTCCCAGAACTTAAACACATTTTGATCTAAAATAATATATGAAGGGCTGAGAGAGTGATCAGAACTCCAGAAAATTACTGGGATTATCACATATATAAATTGATAAAATCTCAGATTGAACTTGAGCTCCTCCACATGTCACCACAGTCACCATAGGGTGTGGGGCAAATAAACAGCCACAGTTTGCTTAGCTGGCAAAAGCATAACAAGAGATTTTGCCAAATGGTGACTATTTGAACATTGTTCAGTAAAACGGACTGTTTGCTTGGATCATGAAAATATTCCGAACTGTATTTCAAATCCAGGTCAGATAATTCCCAGCAGTTATGCAGTCAAAGGAACTCTGCCCATAAATACTGAGGGTTACATCTTCATAAGAAATAAATTTTAAACAAATAACTATGCAGTGAATAAATGAAAAAATCATTAGCTGTAACCCCAATTCCAAATGCAACTGCTGTTTGCTGGTCCAAAGTCAAGACATAAACCTGGACCTGAATTTCCAGTTGAGAAGTGTCTAGAAATTGAGAAAACAAGACTTTTGTAAGGAAGTTTTGCTTAGGGCATCGATTAAACATCTTTTCCTGATTTCCTTCACTTCACATCCAGCTTCTGGCTATGACCAGAGACATAATTATTGTAATTAAGGCTGGTTATTGGATCCAACCCAAGATGTAAGAGGATATACTGTGTATAAATATATAGTTCTTCTTAATTGTCTTCTATTTAAGAATTTCAAGGTGATTTAAATCTAATCTCATAGCACTTTTGTGAAATGACTGTAATAATCTTAGTTGGACAAATAAAGAAACTGAGGTAGAGGCAAGATTTATGTATGGTCAGAGCAGAAATATGAAATAAATCAGGCCCTGGAAATGAGCTTCCTATCATATAGACTTGTCCTTGTTCTTTTTCCATTATCATGGCTATTTTCTCAAACTTTTCAGCTCATCACCAACAGATTAAAGTGATTTGGGGAATCATCCAAGTCTCTGGACGTGATTTCCAAGTGAAAACAGAGACTATAAGTATAATGAGGCCAAACTTCTACCTACACTCAAAACTCAGCACTGGACTTCCGTGGAAGGAGAATGTTTGGAAGGAGGTGACTCTGGGAGAAATGTGGTCAAAAGATGGGAAAAATAAATCAAGTACTAGAATGGAAGGGAGTACCTGACCAGAGATAAATGATTCCTCTCCTGAGATGTGTTTTTGTTTTATCGCAATGACCTTTCGGAGGAAAGATGAAGCCAGCCTCAGGTAAAAAGAAATAGCCACATTTCATCTACAGTTAGCCTTTGTGACCTCTGAACTCTGCTTTTCTATCTGAACCTATTTCCATGCACCATTTCTCCTCACCACAGATAAGAGACATCCAAGTGCCAGAAAGAAACTTAGAGCTTCTACGCAAAGGTTAGCGAGCGAGCATGACTACTCTTTAATTTGGGAAATTATCCCCCCTTGATTTTTAATATATTTCCCCTCCTACATGCCAGAGGAATCTGATAAATGATGCAGGAATGATGAGGACACACGGCACATCTAAATGTGAGAGGTCTCACATACCTGTGCGTGTGCGTGCGCGTGCACGTGTGTGTGTGTGTTTGTACCGCGTATCCCATTATCGTATCATCACTTTTCAGCTATCTCTAACACGGGAGTCAAGGGGTTTGGGAGCACACACAAAAAAAGAGAGATTTCTAAGAGAGCAGGAGATTGGGCTGGGGTCATCCGAAAGGGTAATTATTGTTAAATGTCAGGTTAACTCTGAAGGCCTCAGCTCATCCAACTGAGAGCAGATTAGCCCAGATGGAGACATTTTCAACACGGCTCTGTCTGACCAATCAGCGACAGATGGGATTAACCAAATACCTTCTCTCATCTGCTTGCTCACAGAAAGGTCAGTTTCTGCTCATTGCTTCCCTTTTAAGATGTGCCTTTCTTTTCTTTTTTTTTCTTTTTTTTTCTCTTTTTTTTTTATTTGTGGTGGCTGTATGCAGGAAATCAGGGTCCTTTTATCAGCAAATTAAATATTCAACATCTAAACCCTTTTTTTTTTTTTGAGAGTCAACTTCATTCACTTTCAAGAGCTCTTTTATCTTTTCTTTTCTTTATTTTTTTTTCTGTAATGCTGCATACAGATAGATAAAATATATATGTAGCTATCAGACCCTCAGCTTGTGCAAACTGATGTTGTTTCATGGACTTCACCAGAGGTATATTGATTTCTACCCACTGAGAATTTGGCCCAGTATTTCAGCATCATTGCATGACTGCTATAAGACAGAAATTATTTTTCCTTGTTCTTTTTGTTGTTTTGCCTTTCTTTCTAAAAAGAAATCTTTGGTAATTTTATTCTCAGCATTCATCTATTTAAGAGCTACAGTTTATGTCTTCTATCTAAGGGGGGGAAAAAACCAACAACCCCACCAACAAGTCAAAAGAACACAAAACAAAGAACTCTCCCTGAAACCAACCCTGGAGTGCTTTAAAAACTAATCATCTTTTATGTACAGCCTCTTTTCCCAGACAGCTTAAATAAGTGCAAACATAAAACTCAGTGATAAAATGAACAGAAACCGGGAAAAAAACCATGTTTAGAATGTAGATCCCAATAATTTGTCTTCAGATCCCCAGAAAGTCCTTTCACACCTTAATTATTCTGATTAAGAGGGAGATCCTTTCGGTCTCTTGTTAATTTTGTTTCTGGATTTCTGATTTTCAGGTATAAATGGCAAGGGCCAAACTATCTGAAAATTTTACTGGTTAGAGTGTTGCTTACACTAGCATTCTGGTGGTGCAAAGGGGTCTTTCCAAAGCATATAGTCAAATTTACATCACCTTTAAGATTTTTTTTCCCCTTCCTAGGAGTCTGTAAACAGGAATCAGAGTGAAATAATATTGGGTTTTATAGAAATTGCCATATTGAGAACCAGATCCTGATCACTGATGATGCTTTGGTATGATTTTTTCAAAGGAAGTGATCCAACCCTGGAAGAAAGGGAGTATTTCCTCCTAGGGCAGAAATGTTTTCCACCACTGAGAGAGCTCATTGGAGAAATTACAGGGAGTACCAGGCACCAAACAGATCTTAAAACAAGATGTGGGATTGGAACTAGGTGATCTTTAAGGTCTCTTCCAATACAAGCATTTCTATGGTTCTAAGCCTTTCTGTGATGAACAAAAGTATGGATTAGCATCCAAACAGAATTTGGAGAAATCCTCACATTTATGGCATTTATAATGGAACTTCAAGACACACAGAATTAACTCAGTAAATGGACAGATTGAGAAAGTGATTTATCAAGTCTTTTGCTTCTGCTGTTCTGAGGAGCATCCATAGTCCTCTGACCTGGAACTAGGTCTAGATAAAACTAGAACCTTAAATATGAAAAGAATGAAATAAGATTCCTGGTCTAGAACAGCAGGAATAACGTAGGGAAGTCTCAGGCAAACATAAGTCAAACTCTGTATTCTTTGGAGAGATGAAATACATGGATAAAATCTCAGTAGCCGTGAAGGATTAAATCATGGTGATGAACACAGACCCACCTAGGGGCACAAAGAAATGGAAGCTCCAAAGGTTATCTTCCACGTAAGCTGTCCACACTTTGAATCCAGATACAGACAGAAATACCTGCTGTGAACACGTGACATCATGGAGCAGGGGCTGTACCTTCACACCCAGTATCTACTGGAGCAGAAAGGAGCTGTTAGGGAGGAATACAACCTTACTGGCTTAATTTTTTTCCCTCTAAGGGGCATGAGGTTGCACTCACCTAGCCTATCTTTTTCTTGATTAAAAAGACTATCATTACAATATTAATTGAAAGGGCTGAAGTAAATAACTCAAATTTAAATAACAAGTTAACAACAGAACCAAGTTCTGATTTCACTGATGAGTTCCTTTTAGGCCCATGAATATCATTGGTTCCCTGCCTGCCACAGTACAGCAGTTCCCTTTGCAGCATATATCCTTCACTCAAGTAGGTAATATCATCAAAATCAATTACTATGTCAATTAAATAGCCCTGCCCATCGTCACCACAAATTACATGGAACTACTCTGCAAGTTGAAACCATTTATTCATTTAAAATATGTGTCCACCATTGGTCTATGTGCCAAGTCTTTGAGCTCTGCCATGAGTTTGTATGTAGGTGCAGTTGGGTGTCCTACTTCTTCCTTAAATTAAAGGAATCTAACAGGTATCAATTATCTGTGAATAATGCTAAGTTTCTACTACTCAGGCATTTCCACATATCAAACTCTAATGTCCTATAGTAATACAAAACTGCTTCTAGAGTAAATACAATTTTACTCCTGATCATTTTATGGATAGAAACAGAAAAGAAAAGGACAAAATTATTTGCCCGGTGGAAAATAGTAGGTCAATGGCAGATTTTGGAGCAGAACCCAGGTGTCTGGAATTGTCGGCTACTTGCCTACCCATTGGACCACACTAATTCCCAAGAAGAGCTCAGCCTTGTTATTTTGAAGCTCACTTTCCTACACAGCTGCTCTTGCACTTCTTACACTGTGCTTCTAGGAAATTAACATATTTAACAACATGTCACACACAAAAAATAAATGTCTTTGATAATCATTTGAACCAGGCATACAGGGAGTCCAAATCCTTTTTAGTATTCACAGCAAAGCATCTTATCAGAGATCTACTTAAAATATGACACAGCTTCTTTATGTAATTGTATTAATTTAATAAACCACCATTTCAATAGCATGGACATTTTTTTCCAGAATTCTGCCAAGAAAAAAAAAACCTGAGACAAAGCTTTTAGTAAACTTGTGAAGAACATAAGTTAAACTGAATGTCAGGCCCAAAAATGCAAAAAACAAATCAGTTTGTGCATGAACCAAGTAGATTCATACTTGAAACTAAATTCTAATCTACACATGCTTTTTGCTTCGTGTGCATGAAAATTTATATCTATCTATATATAGACATATAGATATATCTCAAGTCAAGCAGAGAAGATTCAGTGAGGTTATGAAAACAAGATTCCACAGGAAACAGCTGAGCTCAATTCTGTTTCCCAAACCTCCCAAGTTGTAAAGTTGTTTAAGAAAATCATATTAATTTACTGCAGAGCTAATTTAATAAATGAAAGTATTTGAGCAACTGACCTTCTTAGTACAAATATAAATCATAGTGTTTGAATTCACATGGAGCAGGAACAGACTCCACCACAGAATATTTATGAAAGTGTAAGATGAACTTTCATGGGGTACAACATGCAACTGGACTCTGTCCCACCCTTGTGCTGCACATCTTGTCCAAGATTTACTTCTAGTCCAACTCACATGAGTCTTGTCCAATGTTGCTTTGTCTGTTATATCTGCAGGGAAAGAAAGGGTCTTTTGTGTAAACACCTTGGTCATTACATAGTTAGTACTTTGAGATCTCAAATAAAAACTGATGATCAATAATATAACCAAGGTAAAAGACACGTCAAGAAAATGTGGGCAGTACAGAGTATTAATGTGTCTATGTTAACTCCAGGACAAAACACAGCTGAATTTATCCACATCTTAATTTACCGTTACCACACTAATGCTACAGTGTGAGAGCAGATTATGATTTTCTACTGATTTTTTATTTGTATAATAACTGGTTTACTCTGCAGGCCTTGATATTGGGAACTAAAGATACACCTTGAAAAAATCTTTGGAAACCAAGGATAAACATCTCCACAAGGTTAAGGTTGGTTCTTCCAATGCATAAATAAAAATATTTTTGATCCAGGCTCTTATTATCCCATAACTACCACATTGCATGAGAAAGCTGCAGAAAAAGTAGAAAATAGTTATAAAAATGGATATTACAATTTTAATCATTTTAAGGAAACATTTGAATAATAAATCAGAATCTTGTTGTGTATGGAATTGTACTAGAAAAGCAGACTGATGAATCAGAAGTAGCCATATCTGATTTAAAAATGGGAAGTGTTTTCTGCACAACAACTTTATTCCTTGGAGTAACTAGAGGAGTCTTAGCCCTCTAAACCAAAATTCTCCCAGTACTAAATAGTTAATATTTATAGGTAACTTTGTAATCATTACTATCAACAGACAAAAAGCTACAATAATCCGATTGCCATCACTTTAACCAAAGCCCGTGTCGTAAACCTTGTAATTTTCTGCTGTCATGCTCAGGCACTTTCAACACATTTAAATTAGAAAGGACTATGCTAATTTTGCTTCATAGCCAGGGTAATTGTTGTAAGACATAATTATCTTTTTTTTTTTAAAGGATCGTTTTATTCTCCAGAGTTGTTTAAATTCAGTCTCAGTTACTGCTCGTCCTTTCATCCCTACACTGCATTCTGGCTCCCACCTCCATTAAATTATTCTTTTCATCTTCGTTAGCTGGAGACAACTTAACCCTCCTTTCTGATGGACATTTCAGGCCTTGGCATAACTCTATTAAAAGAAGGAAAGTATGCTAAGGACAAATCTAGTTCTTTGTTTCCTCCTGACCTTCCCGAAGAGTCGTCAGAAGGTTTGACATGTTAAATCATCTTTGATGCCAATTTAAAGTTATAGCTCAACGTTCAGCCTTCTTGATTATTGATGCAACAGAGCTTTGCCCTTATATAAGCAATGAGTTTAAATTGAATAATACTTAAATACAACTAAGCACAAAGAGGATATGTGGACTTTCCACTTGAATAAAGTCCACTGAGTAAGGTGCTCCCTATAGCGTATTTCCAAGACTTTTAGGATAGGATATTAGTAAGAGTTTCAGCTGCAGTAGCAAGCAAGAGGCTGTCCAGCCAGCAGACAAGTGACTCTGCTAATTGGTCAGGTCTGTTCTATCGCCTGCTGAACCCATTGGCAGGTACAACACATGGGAGCTGCCTTACAAACCCCCTGCCTGGTGCTGCAGCTGAGGATAGCACACGGTGTGTCCTTACAGCACATAAATCGACTGCTGCCTCGTTATCAGTGGCTCTTCCAGGGCACTCGGAGCTAAAGCTAAAGGAAACACTCCTGAATGAAAATACCGGTGATACTAGTTACCGATTAAATGCTGGGGAGTGAATGGAAGCATTGTTTGCAGTCCAGGTGGACTGACATTGGCACCATGACATCTTCTGGTGCCAAATGGAAGACCTGAGCACAAAAAGGAGAAACATTTAGGCTTGATGCCAGCAGACCTTGGCAAGTCACATACTCTTCAGAGCATGTCAGCAAGTCAGTTCCTGGGCATGTTAAAAGGCGTGTCTTGGTAATTGAGAATCTGATGCCTCATCAGAGCTTCAAATGTCTCCTACGGGGTTGCTCGGGGGAGTTTCCAGTAGACAGACTTTTCTTTCCCTTACATATTTTTTCTGTACTAGAAGTTCAATAGTACAACAGAGGGGAAAGACAAGAAATTTCTAGCAACAAAGTTTTGAGTCTGTTACAGTAGTGACTGGCACCAGACATCATCCGTTACAGATAGGACTCATTAAGGAACATGTTCTCTGTGCTGTATTATTGGTCCGAAGGAATGAGGCAGGGAAGAGGCAGGGAAGTTACCTGACCACAGTGTTGACTTCTTCTCCTTGTGTCTGTAGAACAAAAAGTTGGCTTGAGGGGGTTATGGCAGAGTATCTTCTTGCCCCACTCTTTAGCTTACATGTATATGATCTGATTTCTGGATGTAGGACTTGACTGTCAGAGCTGCTGTCCTCAAAATAACCCCACTGCTCATTTTTCAAGCCTTGCTGTCCCTTTCTTATATCTTTTTATACAATCACATTTTTCTGAACAACAAAAAAACCCCACAGCACTACAGACTGAGTTTTGGTGATTTTGTTTTTTTTCTTTTCGTGTCCCTTTACTGTCTTTCCATCATTGCGTCTGAACAGTTTCTAGTTATCAACATTGCTATCAATTACTGCATACCTGTTTGCTCTTCTATCCTCTCCCCAAGGAAGGACATTGGGCAGTGGAATGACATTGCTGGTTATAAACCTCATTTTATTATGAAAGTAATCAATTCTGCTTGCCTGTAATGAAATGATGACTAGATAATCACCAATTCAATTGGTAATAGTCAAATCTGTTTACACTACTCAAATCTATTTGTACTAATATATAGTTAGTGAGTATCTATGGCAAAAATCTCCCTTAATCCCATTAAAGATAACTCCGTTGCTTTCTCTAGAATGACTGGACCTTTACAAAAGAACCAGGGATCTTTAAGCACTGTTTCTTTACCATGTACTGACAGCCTTTGGGATATGTCTGTGACTGCAGTCAGGTGAATAACGTGGCCTCATGTTACTGACCAGCTGATGACAAAAACTAGGATTTTCACTCTCTGCACTTTGATTTTTTGGCCACGTTTGTACCAAGCTAGGATTCTTAAATGGGAGAACTACAAAAATCATGGGCCTAAATGACAAACTAAAATACCTCAGGATATTTGACCATGACAGTACTGGAGGAGGAAGCGAATGCTAATGAAGGAGAATGTTTCTAATTAGGAACCTCTAGCAGTGTCCTGGGATGAATGAGGAGTGAAAATTTTCTCCCTGGAATCCTTGAACTCAGATGCTTTGTTTACACACACATACACATGTGGCTGCACACACACACACACACACACACTTGATTTTCAAATGCCACAAGTCATTTACATCACTGTTAATGACTCTGATGAGTTACATGTGCCATCACTGCTCCAGGCTCTGTTTCCACGTTCATATGGCATTAGGGGTTAAGTTAATTCCTACTGCAGTTGTCATGCTGGAAATGCCCAAGGTTAAGCAGAGATGGCTGGGACCAGCAGAAGTGCAGAATCTTATAAGGCTGTACCAAGCAGTTCCTGTCATCTGCTCAGTTGCAACCACCACTCGGGGTTGTTGCAGAGAGCCAGACTTCAAATCAAAGTTCAGCACTTACTCCTCTGTTCAGCAGGAGAACTTGAGGTTATTGTGGTTACTAGAAAACTTGGACTTCTCATGAGAAATACACAAATATTTTACAACAGCCATAAAATGTTCCATCGGATAATTTCTACAGTGGCCTGAGAATACAGTCTTATAGTGACATTTCTCTTCCAAAAGAGGTTCTTCTGTATTCTGGAGAAAGTGATAGGTTTTGTTCCCCTTCTCTCAACACTGAGATGCCCATTGTAAGATAAGAGTCATCAGCGAGACAGACAGACAGAGCAAACTGTAAGTCATCACAGAGGTTTGTAACCAGAGACAGACACGTTTTTTTCCGTCTCAACTCCTTGCTTCCTCTCTTCGACCCCACCTTGCTCCCTGGTGCTCTGTCATGTCAGGGCACCTGGGGAGGATCTGTTTATGGACATTTATCAAGCAGCAAATAAGCCCTCATGTTATTTGTAAGCATGGCATTTTCAAAAAGTATCCTTGGTTGTTTAACAACATGCAGTGTTTTTGTAACTGCAGAAAAGGTCCTATGGGCCATTAAACAATCATTTATTGGTTAAATATCTCCATTCCCAGTAATGAATTGCTATTTTGCAAGAATAAACATTTCCTTTCAGTTTAATTTTCAGATTTTGAGGTCGCAATGGTGTGTGCTCTGGAGAGGGAATAAAGTCTGGGACCATGACATTAATACACTCTCAACTTTTATTTCCTTCTGCGATTGTGACTAGACCTCCAGTACATTAATTTCCCTGTTTTTCTTAAGCCTCTAGCCTCCCAAGGAGAGATATGTGTGTCTTCACTACTCCTCTTGTCTGCACAACTCACTTATCACTGAATATTTATCTACAGTGAAATAAACATTGAATTCCTTTAATTGGGTGTTACAAATCTGTCCTTACAGATTTCTAAGTACAGGAGAGCCACCAGGCTGGTCTGCTATACTGCTTTTGTTTTCTGTTGTTTGGTTTGGTTCTTTTTTAATTGAAAAATTGCAGTCCTACATTAATAATCTTGGAAAATTTATTTCGCTTTTTGTTCCACCACAGGGACTCATACAGATTTTGCAAAAGTGCCTTAAGAATAAATCATGTTTTTCAATGCAGGGTTTTTTCTTTTTTATTTTTTTTCACTTTTCTGAAGAATGTGCTTTTGAGAATGAGGGACTAGTTTCTGTACCCTCTATAATCTTTCTTTTCTCTTAGAAGACTCTGGATCTAGCAAGTGTCAGTGACTGATTTTTTTGACCCCCGTGAACTTCATGCCCTGCAGTTTTCCAGGAGCACCTTAGACTGTTCCGTTGACTTGAACAAATTATTTTTAGCCTGGTGTTGCAAGTGGGAAATCTGAGATATGAAGATCTGAAGTGCTGGAGGCTGCATGGCTGAGGAGAGAACATGACTGAGCAGAAGTCAGATTCATGGACCAGCGTCTGACCCAACACAGCATGGATGAGCCAAAAGACCCATCTGAGACCTGGTTAAGGATGATGTTCCCAGCTTTCCCTGAACCCTCCAAAGTTATGAGCTTTTTTTAAATATATATATATGTATATATATATATATATGTATGTATTTTGCAATGACTGGGATCATTATAAAGATTAAGGAAAATGTGGTCAAATGGGCAAAGCAGGTAGCTTTGATTTTATCCTTGGCTCTACCACTGAGTTTCTAGGATGGCCTCTGGCAAGTCTTTTTGTCTTTTTTCTCCCTCTGACTGTTAATTTGCAGTCTCTTTTCTTGCCTGAAGGCACAGTGGGGCAGTGACAGTCTCTGCAAAATGTTAGTCCAGTTCCTAGCATGATGGCTTACTGCATAGAGCAAAAACTATGAGGCACAACCATAATATTATTTTTATTCCACTATTCATTACATTCACTGTGAACAGGCTTGCAGCAGCCCTTCCCTTCATTACTTTTTTTTTCAGAAAAAAAGATAAAACAAGTCTTCGACTATTCATAGGGTTTGTAGGTATGTATGCATGATTTTATGGGCTGAAAGGAATAGTTAAGGCAGATGTATAGATGTATGTTACATGGAGGTGAATATGATCCCAATCACCCCTACTATTAAAGTCCACCTAATCTCTAAGGGGAAAAAGTGAGTTCAATTTGATACAATTCCTAGAATCAGTGGAGATGGGCCAGGTCTTTGGAGAAACTACATTTTCCTGGATGTCCATGTTATAGTGGTATACAGGAGAACAGTGCCAGCAAGCCCAGCATAGGACAGCAGCACCTCCACCATCTCAGAGGAATCCAGTGTTGTGGTCAGCAGAGCCATATGCCAAGGACAAAGTGGAGTAACTCCACATTAACTGATGCATTAGAGTAAGGCATCTGCAATCCCAGAGAGGAGCACCAGTGTGAATAAGGTCAGTCTCAATCTGCTAGTTTACAAACAAAATACCTCCAATATCCAATTAAAGCAGCTGNTGAAAAATTGCCTTAAAAATAAATCATGTTTTTCAATGCAGGGTTTTTTTTTTTTTTTTTTTTTTTCACTTTTCTGAAGAATGTGCTTTTGAGAATGAGGGACTAGTTTCTGTAACCTCTATAATCTTTCTTTTCTCTTAGAAGACTCTGGATCTAGCAAGTGTCAGTGACTGATTTTTTTGACCCCCGTGAACTTCATGCCCTGCAGTTTTCCAGGAGCACCTTAGACTGTTCCGTTGACTTGAACAAATTATTTTTAGCCTGGTGTTGCAAGTGGGAAATCTGAGATATGAAGATCTGAAGTGCTGGAGGCTGCATGGCTGAGGAGAGAACATGACTGAGCAGAAGTCAGATTCATGGACCAGCGTCTGACCCAACACAGCATGGATGAGCCAAAGACCCATCTGAGACCTGGTTAAGGATGATGTTCCCAGCTTTCCCTGAACCCTCCAAAGTTATGAGCTTTTTTTAAATATATATATATGTATATATATATATATATGTATGTATTTTGCAATGACTGGGATCATTATAAAGATTAAGGAAAATGTGGTCAAATGGGCAAAGCAGGTAGCTTTGATTTTATCCTTGGCTCTACCACTGAGTTTCTAGGATGGCCTCTGGCAAGTCTTTTTGTCTTTTTTCTCCCTCTGACTGTTAATTTGCAGTCTCTTTTCTTGCCTGAAGGCACAGTGGGGCAGTGACAGTCTCTGCAAAATGTTAGTCCAGTTCCTAGCATGATGGCTTACTGCATAGAGCAAAAACTATGAGGCACAACCATAATATTATTTTTATTCCACTATTCATTACATTCACTGTGAACAGGCTTGCAGCAGCCCTTCCCTTCATTACTTTTTTTTTCAGAAAAAAAGATAAAACAAGTCTTCGACTATTCATAGGGTTTGTAGGTATGTATGTGTGATTTTATGGGCTGAAAGGAATAGTTAAGGCAGATGTATAGATGTATGTTACATGGAGGTGAATATGATCCCAATCACCCCTACTATTAAAGTCCACCTAATCTCTAAGGGGAAAAAGTGAGTTCAATTTGATACAATTCCTAGAATCAGTGGAGATGGGCCAGGTCTTTGGAGAAACTACATTTTCCTGGATGTCCATGTTATAGTGGTATACAGGAGAACAGTGCCAGCAAGCCCAGCATAGGACAGCAGCACCTCCACCATCTCAGAGGAATCCAGTGTTGTGGTCAGCAGAGCCATATGCCAAGGACAAAGTGGAGTAACTCCACGTTGACTGATGCATTAGAGTAAGGCATCTGCAATCCCAGAGAGGAGCACCAGTGTGAATAAGGACAGTCTCAATCTGCTAGTTTACAAACAAAATACCTCCAATATCCAATTAAAGCAGCTGTAGTAACAATATGAAGTTTGGTACTTGCCACCTTAACACTTGCAAAAAGCTGGTTAAAACTCTTCTGGAAATGGTACCAATGTCATTCTTACCTCTACCCGGTAAGTAGAGCCTGGGTGCAGGGTGGTGACTGGGAGCAGAGCAGGGTCCCTGCTGAGCCTGGATGCACACAGCCTTCCCTGTGCAAGCACATATGGAATGGGATTCATTGAGGCAGCCAACACAAAGAAAATATCTCTGAGTTATCAGCTGCCAGCAGGACCCCAACATGTTGTAGGAGGGAATAACAAAAAAAGGACCTGCACCCAGATGAGCTCTTAATAAGCAAGTGCAAATCCAGAGTAAATAGACTGATGGAGCTGAGCAGAGGTGGCACTACCTTAACTCATTGGCTGTTTACTCAAAAGTTATTTTGCTGTGCAAATGAGCACTGGGAAGGCCACCTATTGATTCACTTTCTTCCCTGTAGACACTTACAATCTATCAAGCATGGAGAGCAAAGGAGAGAATGAATCCACATCGTGGCACAGCAGAAGTTGCTGAGAAGAGAGAACTCCTCTTTCTGCCGTGCTTGTCAAGGGACGTTTCCTTGTGTTCATCTGAATAAATTCTTTTCCTCCTATTAAGTCATTGGAAGGGGCAAGCGCCTGTTCCAGCCTCCCTGCTTGGATTTAACCTCAATGGGTTAACTTCATAAAACTGCAGCTCTTTATTCCAGCCTGTGATTTCCCATCATACTTTAGGACCAGCGAACCGTCCCTTCATTGATGGCACCTTTTGGCTTCACAATAGAAGCCAATTTGTTAGAATTCTTCACAGGTCAGGGGCTGCGTGAAGATGTGGAGGGCGCAGCAGTGGCCGCTGGAAAATGAAGTTGTATTCGCTTGGCAAATTATACGTCTGCTGCACTTTATGGGCCTTGATTTCCTTTCCCCTCTCTCTCCCTCTCCCTTTCCACCCCTCTCCCTCCAGCCCCTCCCTTTTCCTCGCTTTCTTTTTTTTAAATCGGAGAAGCGTGTATGTGAGCTATCGTCACATATCCAGTTAATGTAGGTTAATAGATTGATTCCAGTGACACGGATCATAATGAACAGTAAATTGTTTTATCTCTTAAGTCTTATTTGGTCAGCCAGGAAAACATATGAGGTAATATGGCTTGGACTAAATGGACCGTATAATAGATCTCCCTCTAAAGAATAAGGACAGGGGTGACAGCGCCTCTTATGATTAATGAAAATAATAATGGTCCTGAAATTGAAATTTTTCTAATTTTTTTTCCTTCTTCTCTCTTGGCTGCCACCAAAAACTTCAGCCAGCAGATGATTTGTGCACAATAACCACCTCTGACTTCTTCCTCAACTCCTAACACAAGTTTAGGGAGTGCTGGGGAGGGAGAGTTGAAGAGGAATGAATGGTTGTCTACACTTCGAAGAGCTTCGCTCAGCAGTACAGTAGCATATAAACACAAAGTGTTTGCTTTTAACCCTGGGTTTGAAGCAGATGCTTTCAGGTGCTTGCAGCTTGCCCAAATACAGGATTTCCAAATGTGTGCAAAGGAGTTCCACTTCATTTAGGTGCTTTGGAAATGTCTTAAAGCTTCAGATACATCTGCTTGTTTATGCAGGAGCCCCTGTCTTTATTGCTTGTGTGCAGCATTCAGAATGATTTGTCATTATTAACGAATATTTACACTTGCTCAGTGTCAGTGCTGCTTGCTGTAATACACATATAAGAAGCTTAGGTCTGAAGCTGAAAAAACAGGTTTGGGCTGAATCAGGCCTTTTACAGATCAGTTAAGTCAGTTTTTTATTTAGGAGTTTCACCAAAATGCTTCCATTTGGCTAAAAAGAACTTTCGAATAAGGCTTATGAACATTTATCCTGAGCAGCATCAGATGACCTGGCAGACAACATGAGATCTTTGTCACTTATAAATAGGTAATCTTCATCTAATGACTATTTATAAGAATGGGGGGAACAAATCCAAATGGGATCAGTAAGGTGTGTGTGCAAGTATCAAATACTAACCTAGCATGATCAGAGGAGTCATTCAAAGGCACTGGAGAACATTTGTGTTTATGCGTATGTGTAATTCCCTTGTCTCCTTCAGTAAAGCCATAGGTGAACACAAATTTAATCCTCAGTCCTTTCTCCAGGACATTCATATAAAGTAAAACAAAAGCAAGGATCTGGAGAACTATTCCATGGAGAATCTTCCTATATGAACATGGCAATGCAAATCAGTTCCCCCTACACCAAACCTGGATTTTGCACATCCTCACTACTTTTTATGTTGCTTATCTATTTTTTCTTTTTTCTTTTTTTTCCCCCTACACTTAATTCCTTTAAAGACTATAACAAACAACAGTAAGTGCCTTGTCCCTTTTATTCCTCTTTTATCTTTGTGCTTTATGACTTCTGTGTTGTATCTGTTTTCATTCTTATAGGATCAATAAAAGGTTTGCAACATTGCAAAGTTTTGGAAACCAGAAATTGCACTTGAAGAGTGGTATAACAGGGATTGTTTTCAGATGCTTCTGCAGAGAAGAAACAGTTGCATCCTTTTTTTATTTTTTTCTTCTTCTTTTTTTTTTCGTCTTCCAATATCTAATCTCAATATCTGCAGTCATGCTTTTGGGTTTTACACTGGCTGTCAGCAGGCAATCAGTTTAGGCATTCAACTTCTTTGGATTAACATCAAGCTCTGCAGTTTGGGTATATTAGCAGCAGGGTCAATCATGGCAGCAGGAAGCAGCCTGAGCAATAAAAAGAGAAAAAAAAAGGGGAAAAGTGAAGAATAAAAGAAACCCTCTGAACTTCAAGAGTCTGGAAAACCCAAACTGAGACTAAACTTCATAAATATCCCTAATCTCTGGTTTAGAAGCCAGGATTGTTTATGATTCATGGCATTTGATGACATTTAACAGCATGCAACCCATTACAGCCCTTAAGTCATTACACAACACGGCAGAAAATGTCATCAGGTGCCACAACAACAAGGCAGGTTATTGGAGGGGCAGGGTTCAGTTCAGATTAGTTCAGACTTCTGATGGATGTTAGCCTACTTCCAGACTGAACCCAAATTCTGCTTGTCAGGCTTATCTCTCTAACAGATCATCTTTGCTTCTCTTTATGTTGTACAACTTACTCCCCCACAGCTCAAAATTCAAATTCCCAGCTTCTGGTGGAGCACTGGCAAAAGCAATGGTCATTCTTATCCATGGATTGCATTAATTATTTTTCTGAGAGCTAGGGTCAGTCTGAATATGCAGAGAGTTACTTATATTTAGCATTAAGTCTTAGTGATCTGCACCTCAAGACATTTCTGCTGGTCTGAGAAGATTACAACTTCCAGTGATGAAATCAGTGTTAGGCAACAGAACCTGTGGTAACAGAACCCACAGGATTAGTGAGCTGCAGCAGTATGTGTGAATAATTTGCTTCACAGCCATGTTTCAGGGCACTACAATTAACCTTAATAAAGTTACCGGCATCTGGAAACAAATGGGGCATTAAAAATCTGTATGAAATATTTAGCTGGAGACCTTCTAATAAGTGAGTGGAGTTTGACACACTGTGTCCTAATCCAACACACCAGGAGAGATTTCTTCCAAGATAAGGAAAGTTTACAGATCTCTAGGAATAAACAGCAATAGGTAGAAAAGGAAAGAGTTTTTGTGGTGCTATGCTGGTTTGAAGAGCCAGATTCAGAAAAAGTTACCTGCATTTCTTAAATTTGAGCTTGAATGCCAAGATGTGATGAGTACCAGGAGCAAAGTCTACACCACTCAAGGACCTGAGAAGATCTTGTAGATAGTGACCAAAGCGGACAATGAATCTTTGCAGCCTGAAAAACTTTGGCTGTTAGTTGATTTTGTGTTTCTATTTCCTTTAGCTGAACCAATTTAGACTCCTCGTAAGTAAGTATAGCCTGACTATCTTTTTGAAGCTTTTAAATGGCCTAAAGATACATAAAGTAAGGCACAAAGGCAGCATTTTAATCTGCTGATATTGTGACTTTTCTGGTCAAAAATACAGTGGTCGTATACAATTCACTTATTTATTTTGGGGAAGTCTTGGGGTGTAGATATTGGACTCTATGTATATATCATCCATAGTAATAATATACATGTATCTTGTGCATGTGAACAATCCTCCCACTTCATAGTGAGAAGGGGCATGTATATACATACATTTACACATAACACAGCCCTGCATTATTTTGTCTCTCATGGAAGAAAAAAAAAGATATTAAAAATCCAATGACTGATTTTGCTTCTTGAACCAAGTCAAATATTTTCTTGTCAGTATGCTCATAACTTCAGACTGCAGAGGTCATGGCCTTGACTTTCTCCTTCAGATGGTTTGTGAGTGGAATGTCCTTGAGATTAAGGTTCCCTTTGTTTTCCTTGGGAGGGGCTTTGCTTACACTGGCAAGCAGCTGAGACTTGCCAAGGTCCTCCAGACTCTGTTTATTAGATTTTTATCTTCTTATCAGAGTCTTCTTCCTTAAATCATGTCAGCATTTTACCACTCTTCAGGGATTCCTGGTGTTTTATTGTCTCTGAACTGCTTGGGGGGTGGGGGTGAGGGTGAAGGAAGATATCCCAACAAAAATAACATTTATATAATGGCAGTGATGGGAAAGATTCAACTGTCTCCTTAAGATTCTCATCCTGAACAGAGTGACCAATAACTGGCCATCTTCTGTGGATTTAATTAAATTTATATTTAAACAAACTCCCATTGATTTTGTCGAGAGTTTTGTGCCTGGGGAAGGGCCTTAATAATTTGGTCTGGCATTCTCACCCAACTCTGACATGAGAAAAAGCCAACCCAGTTGGTTACTGTCATTATATTGTTTTCCTTGGCAAAGCAGAATTTCTTTTTTTATTATTTTCACATTAAAAGGTACATTGTGGCTTAATAAGATAATACTAACAAATATTCAATCTACTGGTTTCGATTTCTACTAAAATCAGCCAAGTCTATAATTTAAAGCTGATACACATAAGTCTTTATTTAATTAGTTTAATGTGTGTATACGTATATACTCTAAAAGATACACATCTCTATTTTATCTTAAATTAAAAATCTCAAAGAACTCTATAAATCTTAACATTTAGCTCCTCCCAGATCTGCTCTGAAGTAAACCAATTATGAAAAAATTCCTTTTCCCAAGGTCTGAGCCAGGGAGTGAATAAATCCTTATCATACACAAAGCAAGTGTGGGTCATCTTTAGCTAGAGTGCTTTATATGGTGCAGAGGAATGTAAATGATTCATGATAAAGACACAAGCAGATCACAGTCTGTGCCACATGTGCCTGCAGATTAACAGCAGTGGAATCTCAAATGGTTTGAAAGAACATAAGCCTATGGTGTGAAGTTGAAGGCTCACTTTGAGCTCTAAGATGGTGAAGAAGTTAATCCTTTTGAGAAGATGACCTGAAGTTGAAAACCTGAGAGAAAATTCGCCACTGGTACAAAATATATGAACAGGTCCTGACACAGTGTAAAACACATATCATTATTAAAGGTATCTGCCTGTTGGCATCAGTTAAAGATGTGCTCAATCTGGTAATACAGCAATAGCCATATTACACACATAGACAGACAGACCAAATTTGTATTAGTCTTTGAAATATATTCATCTTGGGATTGCTGTCACCCTTTGTCAGGAGAATGAATCAGTGGTACTGTTCATACTTTTCTGCTTTAGGTAACTACTCTTTTGATAATGAATCTTTAATGATAATTGCTCTCTCAAGGAGAGCATTTTCCACCCTTGTTAAAGCAATACTTTCTTGTGGAAATGGACTTAAAAGCTTCAAGACTGGTGTACCTTTCCAATTGATAAAGATCTCAGGAAAGGACAGAGACCTGAAAATTTAGGCAAAGTGTCTAAGACACAGAAAATAAAAATTAATTGTGAAGAAAGAAGTATGAGGTGTTATTTTTGAAGCTCTCTACAACATGTGAGAGTAATGTCTTTAATCCTAATGCTAAACCTTACATCAGCTAACAAGCTATGCTTCATAAAACGAGTGAGAAAATATCCTTTTAACTTTACTCTTTTTTATACACAGTGTAAAACTTAAAAACAATTTCTGTTTAGGGACAACCACCAACCAGATCATTCCATGGTTTGGTAACAGATCTCGTTGACCATCTCAAAACAATGTCTTTAAAAATTCAACCCAGTTATGACAAAGCTACATACGGTTGCTTTAATTTTCCAAAAAGAATGTAGCATTTCTTCAGCATTGGATCTCAGAGAAGTCTTTGTGCCAGCAAAACTCAGTGAAGCTATGGTTAAAGCAAACACTATTTCGCAAAGCTGTTCAGTCACTAGAAGTCCTAGACATGCAAGTCCACATGTTCAGCCAGCCTTGCAGGAGCACACTCATCCTTGCTGTGCTGTCTGGAGGAGTAACAAATGCCTGCTAGTGCTACATGAAGGAGGATCTCACATTTTTAAGGAAATAAATATAAATTGCAATCCAACACACATCATCAGAATGGGGTTTTGTTATTCCTGGAACAGAAGTAATGGGTGGAAAGTTCTAGGCTGTGCTGCTTGTAACTACCTGATTGTAATGGCTCCAGCTTATTGCTTAAGCTAAAATGAGCTGTGTTGCAAAAACAAACCGGGTATGTGTGCCAGGGCCACATACCTGGAATGTGGCAGCAGGAATGGGAAAGGAAACGAAGGAGCGTAGTGGTGAGTGTGGGCAGATCTCTGTGCGAGTGTGAGTGTGAAAGGCTGCATCACAAATTCAGAGACGTAATGCTACTAAACTAATCTGGCAACTGAAAAAAATGTTAGAATTGTTTTGGTGTTCGTCTTACTAGAGCTGAAATGACAGAGAGGAATGAGCGTCCACTGAGTTCCCTCCCCTGCCACTGTTTCACGAAAAGGTGCCCTCTGTATAGAGCTTGAGGAAGTGTAAATATTTTACCAGCAAGCAGTTTCATGACATGTAGAGCCATGTGCAGGAATTGTTGCAGCATGTGCCAGAGATGTGACTCTTTCAGTGAAAGTCTATTTACAGGGTGTAACATGTGATTTTAACTGCATGTTCCTTTTTCCTTTTAAATTCCTCATGCTTTCACATATACCATTAAGAGATTGTCATACGAGCTTTCATTGCACTCTTTGGCATGTCTTCCAGAATGAGAGGAGGAAAAAAATCCCTGTTAGTGCCAGCAAAATCACATACCAAAAATGAGAAACAGATAAGACAGCAGATTCAGCATGCAGCAGAGTGGGAGAAGGATTCGGATAAGAGGAGATCCAAACTTTCAGGCTTTCCACACTCCACTCATTCCTTTACAGGATTGATTTTGTTCCCCCTTTTTTTTCCTGGGATGATTTTACTAATCTCACTTCACCTCCAAAAACTGGGTATTTGGCTTCGTTACTCAGGAAAGCTCGGGAAAGGACTGAGGAAAGGATGAGGGAGTCAGGAAAGGGTTCAGTGGCTTTAGCACACACATTTGAGAAGGAAAATATTTCTGGGGACTGTGGACAGCTAAACTCTGCCTTTGAAAGTGCAGAGGGAACAATAGTGCAGGTTTCAAGGCATTAGGCTTAGTAACACTCAATAATTCAGGGTTTTGGATTTATGTGCACCATATAAGCAAACTTAAAATGATTTTGCTATTAAAAAAATTGACTGTATTTTTAATGAGCTCACTGTATATTTCAGTGGGAAACATTAACAATCTCCTCATTCCTGCTTCAGGCTGGTTGTATTTCACTAGATCTCTCTTTAAAAAGAGACTCTCATGGGGAGAAAAAGGATAAAAAATTATAAAAAATAGGCAAACAAAGAACTATATAACTACAATTTTTGTTTTGTCAGTAACTTATGGCAGCACCTGCTAGTTTGCACTTCTTTTGCCTTTGAATGTATTTTATTATTTAACTAGAATTGTTTCTGTCCTTGATGAACATTTTATCAACATTCTACTTCATCTTCATAGCCAGGAATCTCAAGGAAAAATAAGGAATGTGATATGTGCCTCATAATAGATAAAACCCCCTTGAATAACCCTGACATCACCGTTTCCTTGTGTCACTGTCTACCTATATTTTACAGAACTTCTGTCATCACAATGTCTTATTAGAAATAAAGAACATCAAAAATTAATCTAAACCATAATGGATCAGATCCAAACTCCCCTAAAAGTTGAAAGAAATTTGGTGTTGGCAACTCAGTTGTTGAGGACAGCCACAAGGTTACAATTTACATTCAGAACCACACAACTTTTCTGTTCAGGAGTGATAAAAGATAATCTTACAGGTTTTTCTACTGAAATAATAAAAAATCCCACTAAAAAAATCAGCATGATTTGACCCTGTGTTGTGTGCAAAAGTAATATTTAAGGGTCCGAGTCCATTCCATAATGAGTGGTTTTGACCAATTTGAATAGTACTTTCCTGGTTTATTTGCATTGTACCTTTCTCGTGTGATAAGAACATTTAAATTGTCAAAACTAACTGGAAAGTAAGGGACAAATCAACCTGGCCAAAATCAGAACAGCCCGGCCTTGACAAACCAATAAACAAATTTCTCCAACTGGCAGGATAAGTTTGAAGAATTTTCACATTTCCTTTTTCCCAGTCTTCTATGCTGCAATTTGATGTAGTAAGGGTCTAGAGGTTTTGAACCAAAACTAATTTCATCATAAGCATTTTTATAGGAACAAAATCTTCATAAATATCAATAACTCCACATACTCATATTTTATGAAATTGCTTTTATTTGTACTATTGATAATGCCACATGTCATGGCATGTGGCTTGATGGGAGATCTGACATATATCAGGGAAATGAAAACAGTGGGAAAACCTGCTGCAGGGTCATTATATTGTACTCTGGAAGTCACATATCATGTATGTTCCACCATGCACACCAGTAATGACCCAGATGTCTTCTTCAGCAGTGGTTAAGAGCTTTCACTGGATTTGAAGTGGAGCATCACATTCTCCTTGTAATGCATCTCTGCTTTAAATGGCTCTTGCTTCCAAAACCATGTGAGCAGAAAGTTCAGAAAGTGACATTCTCTGAGTGGTAGTAAATTGTTAGTCTGTTTGCTTAAACCTACTTGCTGGGATTAGCTCTGTCCTACTTTGTACATTCTGGATTGAAGGTTAGACAAGGGTCAAGTAGGTGATTTCAGCACTGTCTCATACAGGCTTACTCCCTCCAGTAAAAGGGAAGCTTTTCAACCAATCCAGTCTAATGCTTCCATCTCAAATTCCGCTTTGTTTTGTTTGTATGTGTAAGGAGGTTTCAGGGCAGGAGGGCACAATTTTAAACCCCAATTCACAATTCCATAACATCTATCATTATCTGTCTATGTGAGGCTATTATTGCCTTTCTCACAAAGCCCACTGTTCAAATACACCCAATTCCCCAGCAAAGGCCATGTTCAACTGGACCGTGCCATTGTTGAAACCTTCCTGACTTTCTTGCCCATGTGCACACTTATGGTTACAGGAAAGGCAAATACTCCTACCTTAGGCTAGGATTATCTAAATGGTCTCCAAAATCAAGAACACAAAACCCACTGAAACATCACAGGAAATATACATGCAACGTACTAACTAAATAACTATCTCCAAAACTCTGATTTGATGCCAGTGAAGAACATTGACTACGAGCACTGTGATCCGCCCTATAGCTGGAAAACTTAAGGGATGGATAAACATACAGGCAGATACAGACAAACACTAACCTTTCCTCCTCACTCATTTAAGACTCAGATATAAGTCCCATTATAAAGAAACTATGCAAAATGAGGATATTATAAAGAATTAAACATTATGGCCTTAAATTTTATTAGTTCATATTTTTAGCCTGAAAACAACAATGGATCAAATTGGGCCTTTTAAAATATAAAAAATTTGCTTTTATTCAAGTGACAGAGCTGAAANGACCTTCCTAATTCAGCAACAGAGGTAAGAAGTTGTCTCCAGCACATAAAGAAACTCCCCCTTCAACATTATTTATTTGGGTGAACTCTTTCTGTATCCCACAAAAGGCTACAGCATGCTTGTTTTGCAAAGGGATCATGTTGTCTAGTTCCAAAGCAAGCACATTAGAAGAATTCCACATAGACTTCATAATAAATCC
>WEIV01008123.1:64006-97601 GCA_013390005.1 Calyptomena viridis
CGAATATCAGTGTTTTTTTTCTCGTCTGTGCCTGGATGTGGCTCAGAGGGAACAGCTTATGTAGCAAAAGGTTAAAGTAAAATCTAGTCACCTTCAGGCAATTATACCTGAGATAGCGCAAAGAAAACAAGAAACGGGGCATGGTTTAGCAGTCTTCCAGGATTCCAGCTGATACATTTAGATGCAATGGGTATTGGGTTTTAAAATAATAATAATTTGGACTTCTGTAATAGCTAATCTGCTTTGGAGCTACTATTATTTCATCTTTACTAAGCTGCGAANACCTTTGATCACCTATGAAAAATGCCTTGTAGTCACTGCAAATTGTCCAGTCAAGTGGTCTCAAACCAAAGCTGCTCATAAACTTCAAGCAAAAGAGAATCAGAGTTGTCCTTTAAAAGGAAGTCTTTCATTTAGCAGTGGCTGTATAATTTAGATGAATGAAGCAAGCCGCATAAAATTATATGTACAAAAATTTAAGCAGACTCTTGTTGAGGTAGTTTTCTTACATTTCCCTGTATTGTATAAAATAATAAATTATTTGAATAGTTCTATTATCTGTCCTTAACTGAAACGTACAGTGCCTGTCCTAGTTCCTCAAAAAGCTTGTTAATATGCAATCACCTAGTACAACTGCTAAGTTTTTAAAGGTCACCTATGTTTTATTCATAAAGGGTGGTTTTCTGGAGGGAAAAAGGTTACAGTGTCATGTAATATCATATTCTGATAGAGGCTTAGTTTCAAAAATGTATTTCCTAACAGTTTGTAGTGAAGAAAGGTACATTTGTTTGGGAGCTCTTAGTTTGACTGAGATCTGCCATGTTCCACAAAATGTTCGCTGGGTGGGAACAGCACATCATTTTTCAGACATATTTAGATATTACTGGTGTCTTCCTTGTTTGTTTCAGGACAAGACTTTTAATGGCCTGACTGCATTTGTTTATTTCCATTTCAAATACCAAGTAGCAAAAAGCTGCAAACAAATTTTGGGAGTAGAATTCAGTATAATAAATGTAGTCCAGTGAAAAAAGCATAAGCCCCAAAATGACATGTGACTCTTCAAGCTTTGATATCAAAATCTGACCTCTGTAGCACCTGTTTCTGTGATAGAGTTTCTTATACCTGCTCTATGACAATGGAATATAGGGTGTTCATAAGTCCTCTTTCACAGGGCCCTGCATATTTCATAGTATATGGAGCATTCAACTTTAGTTTAAGAACAAATTCTCAAATCAATGCTACCTCCAATGTATGCTTTAGAGGGCAGCTGTTTTTATCCTATAAAACTCTGTTCTTTCTCTCGGGGACCAAGAAGAAAACTACTCTATAGCTCAGACCCAGGCTATAAATTAGTTTCCACTCTTCCCATGCTGTAGTGAAGTTTCCATCTGGATAAAGACTCAAGTCTCTGCATCAAGGCTACCTGGAACAGATGACCAAAATCAAATTTTTCAGAAATACTTATCCATAAGACAGGGTTATGTTTTCCACAAAGCAGACACTATAACTTTCAGGGATGAGTATAATGGAAGTACATTTTATTTATTTGTGCAAGTGTCCCTTATTTGGTTAACCAGCTAATATATGCTTTCCCCTCAGAAAGACTCACTGAAATGAATTGTTTTTCTTTATAGATTTTTGTTTGTCACAAAATGGGTGGTAAGGCTGACTATTAAAAGCAGTTCATATAGGGAATATGACCTGAGTGAGTTAATTGGCCTGTTTCAATGAAAAGCTCCCAATTTGAAAGTTCCAGCACTACTGGCAAGGGTGCCAAATTCAGCGAGGTTATGAAAATAAATGTGAACCCTTCAAAACACTTGAAACACAGGCAATTGATGTAATAAAACCATTTTGCTTAGGACAGAGTAAGCTGACTGTTGTTATTCACTCTGTCTCCAGCTGAACTCAGAGCTAAAAGCCACTTTACTTGCTGATCTGGGGATCGGCTGTATTATTAGCATTTTATTCAATTTTAGGAAACGTGACATTGCATTTGTAAGTGGATGTTGAGTCTCTGCCTTTTTCAAATGGACGAGGTCTTTGGAGTTATTAAATTATTGAGGAAACAGTTTGTCCCAATTTTCAGACCTAACTTGGCTTACTAAACAAATTTCAATGTAAATAAGGTTCTAAATCTATGCATTCATTAGTACTGTTTAACAGCAATGACATTTCTTTGGCATAAAAGCTTTCTTTGAGAGCCTATTTAGCCTCAGGTCACTTTAGCTGAGGCCCCAATGGCAAAGAGAGAGAGAGAAAAAAAAGCGTTCATGTCAATAAAAGTTTTGTTTTCACTTTTTCTTTAATGGCCCTGTACAAAACTTTAGTTTGGCAACTGTTGGGAAGAAGAGGGTCAGAGTAAAGAATGTGTAAGGCAAAATGATGTAGAATTTGGAGTGCAAATAAAGCTATTAGATCCTGTATTTTCATTTCCCATACCAGAACATCATCTTAGCCATGACAAAATTATGTCAGCATGAAGATACAAGCCAAAATGTTGTCGCTTTGCTCAGAATCCCTCTGAGTGTACACACAGGCAGATATACCAGACATGCCAACCTTCGAGGAGGGGATTGGTTTGTGTATCATGATCCAACATTCCTTCCCACTTTATGCCATCTGAGCCTCATGGCCAACAAAGAGTCATTTGTTGGAAATCACAAGCTGCAGGACTGCCAGTGAACCCACCTCTGTCACAGAGCTCTGGTTAACTGGAGTAGAGAGGCTTCAGGAAGATCAGTGAAGGATATTTTTTAAGGGATAGAAAGTTTCTGGCTGATAAGCAGACTACAAGTGTTGGTACCTACAATGAAGACAGTCTTCTCATGCTCCAGCGGAAGTCTGCATTCAACCAAGGATCTGTATTTGGAAATTATGCTATGAGTTCTAAGAGCAATTCTATATTTCAGAAAGATCCCCACAGAAAAATCATTTATTCTCGGTTTCCAGTGAATGGGAGAATTTTATCACATTTTTTTCCTTCCCAGGCTTTTGCAGAGTATGTGGTCATGGCCACTGCCATTCTGTCACATAGCACGTATCATGCACTTCACCAAACTTCTTTGGATGACTACAAGAGTTGAAATACTCTATAAACGGCCACATTGCAGCTCTTGACTCAGACTAGGGTAGCCTAGAAAAATAACCCCCTATATATTTCATAATTATACATAGGTCTTTCTAATGTGTGACCCATCACTCAGAAATGCCGAACTTTTGTCTCTTTTACTTCAATACTTGTATAATCTTTAATTTATTTTTCTTCTAAACTTTGGTTTTTAACTTTAAACTACTTTGATATGAAGAGGAGCTATTTGCAGTCAGACAAGTAACAAGAGACTAAAGACCAGATCTAGACTGAAAACCAGGCATGAAGCTTCCATCCCTAAAAAATATGTCCTATTTGTAATTTCAGTGTAAATCTGGGTTCATAAAATTTGTGCATCTGTTTGCAAACAGTCACCTTTTTGAGTGCAATATACAAACAAGAATCAACAAGGTTGAATGGGGCTTGGAGTGACCTGGTCTAGTGGAAGGTGTCCCTGCCCATGACAGGGTGTTGGTACAAGATGATCTTTAAGGTCCCTTCCAAAGCAAAGCATTGTATGAATTTATGAAGGCCAAGAACAAGGATTTGAACTCATGTTTATCAAATTCAAACTAGCAGGCAAATTGCTGGACTACTCCTCATTTTTTATTTTAGCTATCATGGTTGAGGGGCAATATTGATGAATATTAGAACACTGAGACACACAGGGTACATGAGCATTTGATTCAGTCCAGCTCTGGGTTGATGTCTTCTACCTCTCACCAATGAAAGCAAAACACTTCAAGCATGAGGTGCTGCCTCTTCCCTGTGAAAGTTTTTTTGTCCCTTTAGCTTTCCTTTTCTCTTCCTGCTTGAGAAGCCAAGTGCAGAGCCTGTGGTTGGCAAAGGATGAAGGAAAAAAATAAAAATAATGGAAAGATCTCTCCAGGAATGTTTGCTTGGCTATATTTCCTTTCCTATAACTAATTATTCTGGCTGGACAAAAAGTAAAATATAACACAATAAAGCACAATAAAAGCCTGGATGTGTGTTGGATTCTCCAGTTTGCCAGGAGCCAAAATTTTAAGTACATGAAGTGAAAGAAGAAACGGTCCCAGTTCTCTTCATCCTTCAGCCAAAATATCAACATCTCACTTGCCATTTATTCTCCACTGTGATTATCTGATTGACGTATAAACTGATAATTCCCATCCTGCTCAGAATGAAGCACGAACATACTTCAAACAAACTATTCCCTGGTGCTTGGCTTTATCAGTGGCTCAAAACAACAACTGTAAAACACAGCAGCTGAATTTCCCCTCTAAGTGTAGCTGGGGTTCAGATTTTATGTGCCAGCCTCCAGTGGGTCTGAAGGAGAGGGAAAAGGGAGCACTATATCCAAGTGTTACTACAAGGCTCCTCTAGCTTCTCATCACCGTTCCTCCTTCTCATCTTCCAGAGTTGCTCCTTAGCTACAGCAATGCATGAAACCCTGGAAATGACTAGGAGTTTCATAGTTTTCCACAAATCCAATGTTTTTGCGCTTGAAGGACACCACATTTCTGCAGGTAAGTGAACTGATGCAACTAGAAATCATTGAAGGTACATGTAGCCTTCAGTTTCAGAAGAAAGTCTAAGAATTATACAAGTGGTTGAAATTTTTGTTTTAATTATGATTAAATTTAATTATGTTTATGATCTGTGAGCCTCAAAAATCTTTAAAAGGAAAAAAGAGAGAAAAAACAATCAAAAGCTCTCTGTTATTACATCCTTCCTCTCCTCTGTGAAACACAAGTCCAAATATCACAAGAAATGTACTTGAATTATATTCTTGACTTAAGAAAAGTGCATATAGAAGAGTAAAAGGTGAGATTTCTCAGGAGAACTCTGACTTTAGCTTACCTCGTGAATTTGAGCAGGCAACCTCTAAACCCAGCCTTTGGATTTACCACAACTTTTACGATGAAAAACCCAACACCCAAGATTGGATAAGTAGTAGAAAATTTGAGATAGAAATCTAAATATGAAAGTGGACAAGAGCTTATATGCATGTCCCCACATTTCTGACTGCACTGGAAATCCTGTACTAGCATTACTTCAGCTTTTCTTCACCTATCCAACTGTAAAAAAATTAAGTCTTTAAGAAATGCTTTTTTCAGATGTGCTCCAGGTTTTTTTGGATGCTGAGATCAATAAGACCTGCTGTCCCTTAAATGAGCCAGTTGACTGCATCCTATAACTCAGGGGCCACACACGAGGCACAGCTACACAACATTTGCAGGTGTATGTGAGTCCAAGTATCAAACGCTGCTCTGGAGTTCTGGACTGTTTTCCAGAATAAAAACATTCAGATAAAAATGGATAAATATGTAGATCTTTATCTTTCTCTGTTCTTACAAATAAAATCTCCAATCATTCCTATCTGCTTGCTTTTCATTTTCACTCTAGGAATTTCAGTGTTAGGCGTATGTGATTTTCTATCCTCTGTATTAAAAACACCCAAACCCCCTCAAAAATATAAAACATCCCATACTTTTTAAAAAATGAGCTTCTGTAATATGGCAGAAAACCATTGCAATGAAGATGCTGTTTTAAATTCCTTATTAATTATTATCGTGATAGACATTTCCACGGAATTTCAATTTCAGAAGCCTCTACGGTCAACTAATAACTTATTAAATATTACTCAGTCATTAAATATCTTCAGTTTAAAAATGAATATTTAGGGGATAGACATGTGGTAATATGTCTTAATCCTATTTTTAGATTAGATCCTCTTAAGAAATTCCCATATGCTTTTAGATAAAGCTTGAACCTTGCTAATCTTTCTGAATATTCTCTGCCTGCTGCTATGTACACAAGAGCCCTTAAAAGCTGTACTTAGGGGTTGTGTTTAGGTTCAGATTTCACAAGGTAATTGCTCTCCCTCATTTTCATGTGTTTTAGCACTAAAACCACAATGAAGGAGGAGGTGGAAGGAAAAATATGGGGGAGTCCAGCAATAATGCTTGACTATTAATGAAATTACTACAAATGGACTAAAAGTCAGAATCAAAAATAACCCTGACATTAATGGACTGCTTATTTGAATCAATTGGATAGGAAACTGTTCTGTGTGTTGAGACTAACTAACAAATATATGATTAAATTAATTCCCAGCATTTAAAAAATGCTTGAAGTGAGCTCTAATATAAACCAATGGTGGGTGGTGAGTGTCTTTAGCAATGTTCCTGGATTTTAACAGCATTGCTTTATCTAAATATATTTCTTAGAGTCACAAACCTTAAAAGGTATAAAATAAAGTAGATTGAGATGGATTAGGTTAATTAATGGGTATGAACTGGCCTTTCACCTCAACAATTGTAGACAAGTTCAACCTAAGAGCTTAAATCAGAGTTTGCTGTTCTAAGCTCTAGTAGACATTAATTCACATCATATAATTTGGCAGAGTTGGCCCAGAAATGAACTTGCCATGGACTTGACCCTCCAAGTCAGAGATGGGGCAGCAAACAAAGAAAAAACAGAGGGGAGGGAAAAAAAGAAAGAAAACCACAATGTCTCCCAGCTGCTCCCCTGACTTATGGATAAAATCAGAGCATTTTTGAGGGCTTACCCATACAGATAGTACATGCTTTTGTGTGGAGATGAACTCTGGGGACCCAAAAGGCAAAACAAAGCGTTGAGGGGAGTTGTGGACGCATTGGGGAGTTTCAGTTGGAGACTTGATTTTTAGAGCTCTCTTGGGGAGACAATGCCTTGGTCAATGTCTGCTTTGAACTCATATCTATGGATTTGCCATGTTCACATAATTTCTCTGTGCTTACAGTGACAAAACAACAGCTTTGCAAACATACGCAGTCACACAGGAGTAGCAGTATCAGGCCAATTTCTCTACTCTTACTTGCATTCTTGCAGCTCTGCAGGGGGTTGCACTCACAGAAAGGGAAGAGAAATAAATAAATTGCATTAATACTTTTCTCTTGTTTTTATTATCTACCTGGAATTCAGGCATGAAACCACCAGATCATTATTCATTGATAACTGCACAGGCAATAGCAAAGTGTTCCACATATAAATCTTTTGCCCAAATAAAGCTACGACAGTCGTAATATGCATTTAATGGATTTATCAGTTTTACATTAAATGCCTTTTATTTGAAAGCACCAATTAATTTCATAGATGTTCCCTTTAGGTCTAAGCAGTGCTGTTTATGGTGGTCTCCTGCCACAGCTGGCTCCACCTGGGGAACACTGCATTTGCAGGTGTATGTGAGCATCCCTTACATTTCTTTGACTGTAATAAGCAAACATAGCAGGCACCACCACAGGAAAAGCAAGCGTGGGAAGCTGTGTGCCTTTCACATTCTTTCCTGGTGCCCAGATTGGGCTCCTGTGATGAAGATCAGCAGCAGGACCAAGCCCAGCTCACTTTGCTGTGCAGCAGCACCTCAAGAGTGGTCTTGTAGGAATCAGGGAGCTGTGAAGAGCTGAGTGCAGGAAGGACTTAAGGGAAGCCCTTCTGTCAAAAATCAGCCCAGAAGAATGAGATGAAGCACTCCTTCGGGCCTCCTGGATGGCTGCAGATATTAGGGAATATTTGTACATTTGGCAGCAGGATTATTGTTTCAGTGCTAATACAACACTTTATTTTTTTTCAGCCCTGCATGGCTGTAATATATATCACAGCCTTTTCATGAACGTTATGGTTTTAAAAGGAAAAAAAAGAAAGAAAGAAAAGGACTGTAGTTTTCTAAAAATAGGTTTGTGCATTTGGAATTGCGTTCAGAGACCAGCAACCACCGATACCATCACTGCCTGACTGCTTTTAACTTTTGACATGATGTAGGCTCTGTGTGCAAGACAGCTGTAGAGAATATCCTCTATTTCCATGGATTTGGGACACATGCAATAACAACAGAAGGAAAATATGTAAGGGACTGACAATGTCTGGATAATTGCTGCAGTTTAATCTGTCAAAAATACATTGCTTTAATTAATTTTATCAGAAAATAGGGCTGGGCAAGGAAGAAAAACATGGAAAAATTAGTTATTTCCTAGTCTTATTTTTATATCTAGCCCTATTAATTAGTTTGTGCATTAATAAGGTACATGAGTTCTTTCAGTACTTTCAATGGGACCTGCACCATAGAGGGAATTTCAGTACAAAATTTCGTTAACTTGCTGTACTTTAAGCAACTTGAATTGAATTCAACCAATGACTGTTTCACAGTTCAGTTAATATTCTTTAGCTCTCTTGTATTTTTTTACTATTATTCCATACATAACTAATTTTACTTTTGTTTCCATTTCAGTTGTACTTCTCTACATCCTTTCCACTCAAGATAGGGTTCACAGTGGCTCTGAACCTCATGCTGTCCTGCAAAGAAAGATTTCCCCAAAATGAGTCTTTGCATGGGGAAGGTGACGCCTGCAAAAGCAGAAGAGGTTGTGGAATTGGGAGACCAAATATGCGGAGGTTTCATGCTGTCACCAACTCTGAATAACTGCATTCCCAGAAAGAAGACATTCCCCTGCCTCATTACACAGTGCTCCTGCTGATCAAAAGAAAGCTAGGGAGATATTATCAATGTATGAAGCTACTCTGCCCTTTTCCCTCCCTTTTTTTTTCTTTTTTTTATTAAGCATGGCAGTTTTCCAGTTTGTTGAAACCCTCTAATTGACCTGGGTTACTATTCACTACTTTTGGAAAGTGCAAGCTAAATTTGTACTGGTAGAGTTTTGCATTTCTGGCCTATGAAGTTAAAAAAAAAAAAAAGTAAAAATTAAAGAACGCCAACACTGACAACACTGACATAACCCGAGTTCAGCTCAGGAGAATGCAGAAATTCAGGTCAAAATCTTGTCCCAGTGGGCTCTACAGTAGAGTAGAAAGGTCCTAAGTTCTAAGGTTATATTCCAAGAAAGTGAGCAACTAGAGAAAGATCCATAATTGCAATAACCAAACACAAATTTCTCACTTAAACTTTTCACTGGGGATTCTTGGCATTCAGTTGTGATTAGTCTAAGTAGTATTTCCCTGTGCAAAGTGAGATTCCCACCTGTATGAGGTTTTATGTACCTGACATATACTCTGGGATCCATTTCCCACACTGTGCCATAGGCAAACCTTCTCAAAATTGCAACTGGGCTGAATTTTATATAACTATTTGTATATATATATATATATAATATATAAGTACTTGACATCCATAACAAATGTCACAAAAAATGAATAATCTACATGAGAACAAATGAGTGCCAGGAAAAGCACTGGCTACTGATGGAGGGCTGCATGGCATGTAAAATTGGGTCATTGACTTCTGGCCTTTGACAGTTTTGAGGTTAGATCTGGCTTACATCACAAGAGAAATAATCACAGGGGTTTTGCTTCAAAAATTAACACTCAGTTTGATTGAGTTTGACAGAAATAGCACACAGATGCCAAGGACCAAGTCAGACAGAACTGGGTTGTTTGGTGGTGCATCTGTTGATGTTGCATTCTTTCATTTGCCCTGAGCCAACAACAAAAAAAAAAGAACAACCTAGTTCTGATCTGTGACATAAGAAACTATTGAAGAAAATAGCATTTTTGACAGCATCTGTAGCATATAGAATACAAATTGTATATAAATTACTGCGACATAGAAGTGAAATGTGCCATTTTTACAAGTTAAAGTAAGATTTACTCTCAGATTAGACCAGCCTAAAATCTGCCTGGTAGAAAAGTAACTTAATCTCATGCTAACATTCTATTTTTTTGATATTATCTAGTGAAACTATGAACCTCAAAGTCCAGCCAGGAGCCAAACTTTCTATATTTGTGTGGTCTTAAAATCAGAAAATGTCTGGTCCATCATTCAGAACATGTCTTTTGTCATAAATCATGGGAGACATTGGAGAAAAAAACAGAAGTTCTGTAAGGATTTTAAGTGCATACTCCTTTTAGCCAGATCCAAATTGCCATCAGGATAAGAAGTTTTTCTCATGGTATTTCAGCCACCACGTCTGCTCCCAAACAGGAAGCACTGAAATGTGTACAAATAACTTCATAAAAAATAATTTGAGGCACCATAAATAAAGAGAAAAACATTGCACTAACTTTCTCATCCTTTTAAATTACTTGAGCTCCCTGAGAATACAAGGAGATCCCACACAACAGCTCCCTGTTCCTTCTCATGGAAGTCCTCAAACATGACCTTATGGAAGGTTGAGGACATTGTTAATGCTGAAAGGATTAACAAATCCCCCCTTCAGATTTAGTAACAAATGCAGGAAGGGGCTTAGGTAAAATATCTTTTATTCTCAGGGCCTGTCCTGAACTCCTGTGTTGAAGAAATATCCATTAGATGGGGAAAGTTAGCAATGTAATGGCATAGAAAAAAACTGGCTCTGGGCTCAGCTGTACTTTGAGAAGATCTAAAAGAGTTTACAACACTGGCACTCACTTCCTGAGGAGCTGGGAAAAATGATCTGCTTTTTCCCAGCAAGACTGAAACATTTCATCCAAACAGCAAAAATACAGCCTGTTGCTGTAACTACCATACTTCTATTTTATTTAAATGCAAAATACTTTTCATTATGCCAGAACTAATAAAACTCTACCAAATGTTTCACTGTAATCCTTCAGAGATGGAACCGTTTCTTTCTGGTTTGGGTTTGTTTTATTGCTGGATCACAGCTATAGTGGGAGATCTCATATACCATACTTCCAAGGAAGGATCTGGATTGTCTTTCAGGGTTTCTCACCAGAAAATAGGTGTGGGCACAATGTCAAAAAGACCCCAAATAACTCTTTCTGCATAGAAACTTGGCTTGAATTTAGAGATAATTGTCAGATGCAGAGGTGGTGATCAACTTACTGCTTCTAATGAAGTACATAGTAGGAATAATTTGGGGGAAATATTCCCTTGTGTATTTTTTCTGATATGCTTCTCAAATCAATTCCAAAGCATGTTCTTGAAATAGAGAAGTGAAGACTAAACTAGCATATACTCATTTTCCCATGTAGACATTGAAGGAAAACATAAAAGCACTTGGCTGGAATGTGTTATGAGACCCTCAAAGCTTTCCAGAATATCCTGTGAGTCTGAATGGAGGGTTCCCCCAGACAAAAAACAAACCAGAAAAAGTTTCTCTTGTGCAAAACAAGGGAAATTACTTTGATGCCTAGAGATGCAAAGGCAGAACATCTGGAATATACACAAAGACCCTGGTTTCTCTTCTCTCTGCAGGGGTTGAAGACAGAATTCTTCAGGTTCTGGATGGTTGCGGCCATGTTCTCTTTTCTCCTGTCTCTGTGGATGCTCCACTTTTGCTCTGTACTTTGTGGCCTGTGGTTCCAGAGGTGACCAGGAAAGCCAGAGGATTTGGGCTGGCTGGGGATCATGGAGGTCTGTGGCACTGTCAATGTTAAACCTTCCCCACGCACCCTACCTAAATTAGCACTGAATGGTACATCCAATTGGGAACAGTTAAGTCAAAATGCTCCTCCAATCAAATAATTCCGTTTTTTTTAAGACATGTTTTCCCAAGGAAAGTGTCCACTTTGCTAACAAACAAAGAAACCACAATTTACTGAGGAAATCCAGTCTAATGGAAGAGGCTTGTTAATGGCTCTTATTAATGAGAATTATGTTGTGTGGACAGACTCAAGAGCTGAACATAAAATACTAAGCAAACACATAATTTCACTTGCAGGGAGTGTGAGCTTGACTAAGCCTTCCAAGGGGAAAATAAGTCCCAAGCCAATGTGCTTTTTTTCAATTCTTCCAAAAAACAATGTTTTCTGAAAATCCCTCCTAGAAAGAAATCACAGCTTTGCCTTTTCACACTCGTTTTGGATGGGGAAAAGTAAAAAAATGTGGACAAGTCTTTACATCACACAACTCTAGCCATATGATTTAGAATTACATTATTATAATTAGGATAAAACAAACTTCAACTTGTTTTACAAAGTATTTTTCTCGTTCTGTTGTGTTTGGGGTTTTTTTCTTGTAGGCAAACTGAGGCACGAGCAGGAGAACAGATCTGAGTAGGAGAGGTGTGGGGTTGTGAATAAGGTGTAGGGCTCCCAATTTCTGTTTAACTCTCAAAATACAGGGTTATAACAATGAGTATGATCCTACTAGAAACATCTACATGGCCTTTGTAGCTGTACTTGAAAAGGGAATCAAGTCCACCAGGCACTTGTGCTCAAGCTGATGGCGCCTATTTGCTTCATCTCATATGGCACCAACAATTCAGCCACAGGCAGACCTTACTCTGCTAGTCCTCTCACATGGCTCTGTCCCTGCCCTTTACAAGGGCTTCCTTATATTTTTATAGTATTAAATAATTTGAAATAAATAGTAGCCTATATCTATTTTTAGATCATTTTAACTTTTCTGAGCAGGCAGAATCCATTTCTGTGGGTGCGACATCATGTGGGAAGGACTTCAAATGTTACCAAAATTTGGATTTCATTCTCCAAAATAGATTTAGTTTAATTGGATACATCAAGAGATCCCAAAAAGTAGTGATAATTCAGTGATGTTTTGAAATCATTGTACATTTAATACATTTACAAAGCAGATGTCTGTCAGAAATTTATGCTTCACCACAAGAACAAATTCCTAAATGCTCAGAAATTTGGGAAATAGCTACACAATAGAGTTGTCCACCACCCAAAATAGTAGGAGCAGCAGGTGTGATGGAGTTATATTTCATCAGCATGACATAAAACATGGCTCACTGATTTTATTTTAAATACAGTTCTTTCTAAAGCTTTCCCTTATAAAACTACAGGCATGGAGCTGTCAACTGGGGGAAAAGGATACCTTTAAATCTAGCCTGGCATGCATGTGTATATTTATTTTTATAAGTGAAATATAAACAGACATGCTGAGTTCCAAGTGCTTGATGGATAAAGGAATTAAATGATTTCATATATCTCCCTGTATAAATATACAAAAAACTTTCCCCGATGGGTCACAGAGGATTTCATGTGGATGTGAACTCTGTTTACTGTTAGTATTAGGGAAATAGTGGCTTTTTAACAAGTTACTCAT
This sequence comes from Calyptomena viridis, assembly GCA_013390005.1. Lineage (NCBI taxonomy): Eukaryota > Metazoa > Chordata > Aves > Passeriformes > Eurylaimidae > Calyptomena > Calyptomena viridis. The sequence continues at coordinate 77,083 of WEIV01008123.1, forward strand.
GCCTGGAAAAAATCCCAGTATTGCAAGTTGTCCTAGATTCTGTGCCAATTGTCCGTGGGAATCGTCAGGATGGGAAAAGTTCAGATGTGTTTTAAAGAACCAGCTTAATGGAAAATGGGAAGGAGAAAAAAAAAGCTACTGTGTCAATCTCCTGGGTAAGAAGTAAAATGTGATTTGACTGTTTTATTTCTTCTTTTTTCTTCTCCTTTTTATTTTTTTTCCTTTCCTCAATGCTTTTGGATTTTATTCTCACCCGTGCAAAGAGTTTTGTTCAGGTCATTTGCCCTAGTGAAGAATGACTTTGCTTGAGTTCTTGAGCAAAATCAGCCCCAGAGCCTCTCTCTATCATTGGTGTGTAATTATAAACTCTCAGGGTTCATTCTTTCAGCCTGTCAGGGTGTTTAGTGCTGTGCCTTCAGGGATTTTGCAACTCAGAAGTTGATCCCACAAGCTTTTCTTGCTTGTTCTTATCCCACCAGCCTGTGAGGAGAGGGGCTGCAGAGAGTCGTGTGCTGAGGTGAAGGTCAGAGAAAGGGCTGAGGACCAGCAGCTCCCATGGGGCTCTTTGGGCAGGAAGAGTCAACTCCTGAAGGATCCACACACTCCCCCCCAACAGAAAAAACATCTCCAATAATCACTTGCTTCCTATTGCAACCCGGACTTTTAAAACTCAGGGCATTGATCCTGTCACTCTGGAGACCACCAAGTGACTAACAGTACTGGAGCGAGAATCCCTCATGGATGTCACATTTCGAGAAGCATTAACCCACTGATTTAGCTTTAAATAGCAATGGTGTTACAGAACATGTCACTAATTATTTGCTTTCCAGCAACAGTGTGGTGCCTTCTGGTACGTGCACACACAAAAAGATGAAGGTTAAGTAGGGGGCTTTCTTCGCCTGCAAATAGACACATTGTGTCATCATGACACCCAATAAATCCACCCTCCATAGGGGGGAAAGACTGCACTCTTCCATCTAAAATCCCCAGATTTTCCAAACGTGCTTTTTTTCCTTCAATTTTTTTTTCCCCCAGCGCCTTGTGCAGATCTCCCAGCCTGAACCTTACAAAGTGGAAGGGGTAAAAAAATATCTATAACCTGTAGCTGATCTCTGTGCCACACAGCCAGATTCAAAAAAATGATTTTGGAAACAAAAAGGAGCATCCGATATCATCTGGAAACAAGCTGTTAGTCTGGATACATTTTTAAGATACAATGTGGGGGGGAAAATATGGATTTTGTTGCAGATCCAATATTTTTTTCTTCTCAAGACGTAGCCAAAAATTAGCTTCATTTAAAATAAGATTAGTCATTTATGGGAACTGGTCGTACAGTTTGGAATTTTTAAGGGAGTAGAGAAAGCAGCTTTTTAGTATCGTAAATATTTATATTTGAATAAAAAATTATTGAATACATCTAGCAGCTACAGAACTTGACATCATTATTTTTATTACATAATGTTTTGTTAAACAATAACACTGAATGTTCAAATCTCCCCTGGCCTCACTCCCTCACACCCCAGCAGTGGTGTTTCCTGATTTGGGGGGGTTAATTGTCTTGGGGTTTTTTCAAATCCCTTTTTGGGTTTGCAATGGGAGACGCTGCCAGTCCCACTTAGCATATTTCTGCATACATAAAACTGAGTTGATTTCTTTGGGGCTATTTTTGATTTATAGAGTTAAAGGGGTGGGGGGATGCTCAGATGTTACTGGAACCAAAAAAATATTCATTTCATTTGAGTGCAATTTTATTATGATTATTGTTATGATTGCTATTGCTATTATTAGAACAGGAAACTAATTCTTTACGTGAGATAAAGCCTGTTACCATTTTCACACACATACCAAAAAGAAAACCCCACTGTCAAGCAGGCCCAGAGTTGGTGTCATTCGCACTGCGCAGTTTTTATTCCCTTTTCTGGCCCCGGCTCCCGGGATCACCGTGTGATGTTTCTCCTCTGCACATGCCACTGGAATGAATAAGATGCTGTTTACGACACTACTCTCAAAGGGACATGACAGAGCAAGAACATAATGCAGCCGAGTTGTGCAACATCCTCTGGAAAGCGGCTGAGCAGAGGGCTGGGATCACTGCTGCTTCCTCCGGAAAGGGATGGACTCATCAAAAACTCTTTGCTGCCAATGCTCAGAGCATCCTCTTCCACTTTGAGCTTTTGGAGGGAGGTGAAATTTCTGCAGTGGTTTCAATGAAGTTGAATATAAAATGGTGGGAGCAGAGAAGTTTATTGTCCGACTACATGCAACAGCCAGCTCAGATGTTCCCAGTGGCTGCCACACAGCAAAACCTTCCTCAGGAAAGAGGCTGCGGATGCTGTGTTATCCCCTCACTTATTCATACCATATTCATGGCATAATTCGTTCCTTGTATGCAATCTGGGGTGCACTTTTGCCAAAGATAATTTGTGCTACTTTAAAAAAACACATTCCAGGTGGATAAGATGGTTGGTGGTAAATCTCTCAGTAGTCAAAACTCTGAGAATCAGGTTCCCAGTTAACTGAATACCTCCTTTTCCACTGAAATTTTGATTATTATTTCAATGCTGCCAGATATCCCTATTATTTTTTATCTTAATGCATTTGTGAAGAGGAGCAGAGCCACAGATGAATATTTCTCAAATTCCAGGCAATTTCTATGTCTTCCTTTTTATCTGGTTTTGGTATAGAATGAAAAAGCTATCAGTCTGCAAAAAAACACATTTTCGACAAGAAAATATGCGCAGCTGGGTGAAAAAAAATATTTACTATGAAATACAAAAATATTTTCATTTGACCTTGTTTTATAATTTTAAAATTATACTTCATTTATATCTTGAAATTTTCAAACTATTTTCTCTATAAAATGTACTTTTCTACCTGAGAACATCAAAATGGATTTTTTTTTTTTGCACCTGAGTAAGATGTTTAGACAAAAACACTTTCCCTTCCCTGCTAATCCTTTCCCACTAATAATTTGACAGCTTGGAACAAAGGAAAAATTGTTCAGTGAAAATTATTGCCGGACATTTTGAAGTCTTTTATCTGGATCAGGGACCTGCTGTGTGGGGCGCGAGTATGAGAGTCTTGTCTTGAAAACAAAGTGACCTGTTCATCAGCTGGTGTTTATACAGAAAATTTTCAACCCAGGGGTCAAAATCAGAAGTACATTAGAGTCAGCATTTGTTTACTGGCAGAAGATCAGTCTGTAAAATAGAGGTTGTGTAGATTTTTAACAGGTTCAACTATTCTTTTGACTTCTATCCAGACTAATAATTGATGTTCAGATTTCCAGCTGAGCGTTCAATGCTGGAAGTACTTTTGCTTTCCAGCAGTGCTGCCTTGCCTGCCCTGGCTGGAGAACAGCAGCTCAAAAGCATTTTTCCCAGGAGGAATTCCCAGCTCAGGACACAAACACCAATTTCCAATGGCACAAAATTCATAGTCTTGCATTAGAACACCTTGACATATGAGCATTCAAATACTTTAAAGAGGGGACTCAAACCCCCTTTTCACTTTGCAGGTGGAAGGGGTGTTCCCATCTCAACCTGCCTAATAAACCCCCCTACCACGGCTTTTGCGAGGCCCTAAGATTAATATTGATATAATGTCTCTATATTTCTCCTTGGCACCTGTTGAATTGTTGTACTTGCCCATTAGCACTCCATTTAACATCAGAAGTCAGTTAATAAATTCTTCCTTCCTGCATAGGAAATTGACTAAAAGACACAAAATTAGCTTTTAAATTTTAAAGAATTAAGATCTCTACAACTCACTTTTTCCCTTTATTACATTACCTTGAAAATGAGTGTCAGGCTACATTCTCAGCACTGCTATAACCTGGAAAGATCCTTTTGCCTTTCAGCCCTTGCCTTTAATGGATGGTGCAGAGGAACAATGTGCATCTTTTCTCAGCCTTTGCCCTCGGGCAGTTCTCAGGAAAAAGCCCAGCTTGGCCAATTGTCCAGGCCTGAGGCCTGAGAGGTCAAAGAGTTCAGGCTTTTGTGCTGAGATTCTCTTCTTGGATTTCTTTACACTCTTTGTTTGGTAACAGATAAATAACTGTTGGTTTGGTGGGTTTTTTTTCCCTCCTTCTGCAAACAAAAAAGTGGTATCAGTCCACAAAAGGGTAACAGAATAGAGAGGGAGATTCTTTCCTTGTTGGATGCTTTTTATCATCTTTATTTTCAGATACAAAAATTCAAAGGTTCATTAGAAACACCAGTTAAATATTTTGGCATCTTACCAGCTAATTCTGGCTTTGCTTGTAAAATCTGAGAGATGGTTTTAAACTGGGACCCCAAACCACACGTTCATTGCTAATTATGATTTTCAGATCTGTTCCTCAGTCCTACCAAGAGATGCTCCATATGACATCAACATCAGCCTGAAACTTCAAATTGAAATGAATCAAACTTCAGGCTTTGAGCCCAAGCCACTTACGAACATTCTAATTTATGCCCATTCCTGTTTCCTCTACAGAACAGTTATTTCAGAAATATTGTTACTGTCAGTCACCCCGTCTCTAGTAAGATGTTACATATTCAAACATCAAAACAAATTGCTTTAAAATGTAGCCTATTATATGAAAAAGAAAGTTTAAAAAGTAGATATTCAGCGTTTGTGTTTGACATGGAGGCTGAGGAGAGGCTATTGGTACAATTTAACCCAGTGCCAGTGTAATATGGACAGGCACACATAATTAGAGCTAGTGGACATCATTATTTCAATTTTACTTTTTTTTTTTTTAAATATCCACCTGTCTTGCCGATGATGTCTCTTTTATCAAGCAGTCTTTAAGGATATATCCCAATTGTTTCTCTCTCGGAAAAAACCCTATTTATCATTTACACTCTGAGCTCATGCTTCCCTTTAGTCCAGCCAAAGGTTTGGGTTAATGGGGGAAGGTCTAGCAAACCCTTTTTACTCCACGGCCCTGTTGTTGAAATCATAGAAGTCCAAAACCAGGGTGCAGAAAGCCGTATTGTATAAACACCCTAATGCATGACACATGACTAAGTGATAAATCCTGACACGTTTACAAAACAAAATGAAAATCTTCATTTGTCTTTAGGAAAGGGAAGTGCTCCCACGTGTTTAGACATCTGCACACTCAACATGTGGCAATTACTGCGCTGAGGAATTGGAGCACTTAACTGCTGCGGCAAATTAAGGCTCTAGTGATCAGTACCTCCTCGACACCGCAAACAAAGCAATTGGTGGGTTTAGGGCTATTCAAATCCAGGGATGCCTCTGAATGGCTTAATCCCATCAATATAGATTTACCTCCAGCCCAAGCAGTATCAGTTGTTTCCGTTTCGTTTCCGTTTCATTTGACTGTACATAACTGTTGTATCCTAAAGCAGTTTGTAAGCCCTACTTTTGTATGTTTGCTTAAGTACTGAAATTAAATACACATAATGAAGCCATCTGCAATGAGCAGAATTAATAACTGGCATAGCATATTGCTTGGAGATTGTTGACTATACAAACACGTAGTACACACACACACACTGATCTCCAAAGAACTTGGCATTTCTCAAAACTTTACAGTGTTTGTTTGAATATATCCCAAAATTCTTGTTCCCATGGGATTCTTATTTACTTAGACTAGAAAACTCACTGGTAAGTTTATCTCGTAAAATAATCTTTTAGGCTCTCTCTAAAAGGTCTTCTATTTAAAGCAAAAATTTTAAAATGCAATGTAATGTAAACTTTAAATACTTTGTTTGGGAAAATGGTCAAATGTGGATTGTAAAATGTATTGCAATGATGATTCCTTGTGTATATCTGGATCTATCAGTCCCACACATATGATCCATCAAGAGCTATGCCAATGTTTGTTTGTGGGTGCACAATGCTCAGTTGTGATGACCTGGCATTATCTCCCAGGATTTCCTGCAAAAGCAAAGAGAAGCTAAGAAGCAATCAGCACTGGATTGTACCTGTCTTCTATACAAACATGTAAGGATCGGATTATTAATGCCTTCTCAGGCGAACCTATGTTTGTCTTTATTTCACAAGCCATTTTCATATCAGACTGAAAAATCAGAAGGAAAAGCTCTGCTGAGCCAAGGTTAAAATGAATTTAGCCTTTGAACTTTTATCGAGAATGTAAAATTAAGTTTAAATTCACTTTTATGGAGTGACCTATTTTGACTATTTATGGCATATATGCATGCACACACATGCACACACAAACACAAATATACTTACATAATCCAATCAAAGCATCTATTTAAATTACTGTGAATGGATTGCACATTCCCACATTTCCTTATAAACTGAATGTCACAGAGTGATAGTGCTTTGGTTGCAATTGTATTATATCAAGTTTCTTTTCAGGTTACCAAACACCAGAGGAAATGTAGGGTCTTTCTGTACATTTTGAAAGGAGAACAGAAAGGAAAATTAGTCTAAAATTGGCATTTGTTTATTTTTTTCATGATTACTATTACAGTGACAAAGGGGCAAGTGAAAGTGGGCCGTATTGTGGGCTTTGTTGATTATTGCAATTCTTCTGGGTTAAGGAGGAGTTATCTAGTTGGTTTTTTTCAAGTTAAAAACAACTTGTGAGAAAGATTACCTGGCTTCTCCAGGGGGTTAAAAAATCAAACACATGAAACAAACTCCACTTGTAGCCTTGGAGCAAGTAAATCACAAAGTAGAATAGGGAAATAAAGGAAAACGCAAATTTGACCTTGAAAGTGTCGAAGTTCTGGTAAGTGAGAGGTAACAAACAATGCAGGAAATTGCAGCCATGTTTTTGAGTTTTCTTTCATTCATTCNTAAATAAATATAATGCTTTGGGGCTGTTACTAACAACACACAAATAAATCACTTCTTGTAAATCTACTTAAGCAGTTGGCTGGGGAACAATTTTCTGTTTGTCACTGTTAATGATGTTCGCAGGCCTGAGAAAGCCNCAAGTGAAAGTGGGCCGTATTGTGGGCTTTGTTGATTATTGCAATTCTTCTGGGTTAAGGAGGAGTTATCTAGTTGGTTTTTTTCAAGTTAAAAACAACTTGTGAGAAAGATTACCTGGCTTCTCCAGGGGGTTAAAAAATCAAACACATGAAACAAACTCCACTTGTAGCCTTGGAGCAAGTAAATCACAAAGTAGAATAGGGAAATAAAGGAAAACGCAAATTTGACCTTGAAAGTGTCGAAGTTCTGGTAAGTGAGAGGTAACAAACAATGCAGGAAATTGCAGCCATGTTTTTGAGTTTTCTTTCATTCATTCCGTCCTTTCAGAGTCTCCGTTTCCTTTTGTTGATGTGAACTATCAAATGCCCCAGGCGTGCACAGGGCACCTGTTGTCTTATCAGATTGGCAGCACCATCTGACTCCTTAAGAACATGTCACTGACACCACTTCTTTGCACAACCAGGAGGAGGTGTGCTGAGATCAGCATCATCCCACACCAGTCACCTACCCAAAACAAGTTTCAGCCTCTTCCTCAGAGGGTTCAACATCACCTTTGATGTGTGAAAGAAGCACAGCTCTTGACCACAGCAGTCCTGTTACAAGCCAGACCTACTTTTTGCCAAAGTGCTTGGGAAGTAATTTTTGTCTCTCACAGCAAATGAGCCAAATACCGAAGTTTCTTTTTTTTTTTAATATATATATATATAAATAAATAAATATAATGCTTTGGGGCTGTTACTAACAACACACAAATAAATCACTTCTTGTAAATCTACTTAAGCAGTTGGCTGGGGAACAATTTTCTGTTTGTCACTGTTAATGATGTTCGCAGGCCTGAGAAAGCCCTCTTTGGAGCTGCTGAATTATTTGTTGTAGCAGAGCTGTGTCACCACTGGTACCTCGTGTCATTTCACCCACAAACATCTGGGTTTCAGTTGCTCTTCCTGCTGCTGCACCTCTGTTGCCCTCACATGCATTAACGCCGTGCCAAGGAGGCAGAGATGCAGCCAGACAGGCCAACGCACACTCAGGCAGAGCTCTTAAAGAGCAACCTTTGTACAGGGGCCACAAAGGCTCTTTTTATTTGTAGCCCTTCTCAACACAACCAGCTCATTGCTGATGCTGCAGCAATTGCAGCCTTTCGTCCAGGCGTGGCGGCACCAGGCTGAGCATGGCCCTGGTGGGGTGCAGAGATCTGGAGCTGCCAAATCCTGTATCTCCCTGCCCTGGCAAAAGTCCCTGTGGGTCCTGAATCAAGGGGAATGCCTTGCTGGGACCCTCTTAAGAGTAGCCAGTAGGCCTGGAAAGGAAAATAAAGAGGAGTCTCAATGCCCCAGGATACCCCTGGGCTGGTTCCTGTATGGAGGTCCCATAACGATTTCTTTTTCAACAGTGGGGCTGGTAAAATACTGGCACAGATTGCCCAGAGAGATGATGGATGCCCCATCCCTAGAAACATTCAAGGTCAGGTTTGATCGGGTTCTGAGAACTTGATCTAGTGGAAGATGTCCCTGATCATGGCAGGGCATTGGCCTAGATGACCTTTAATGGTCCCTGCCAATCCAGACTAGCCTATGATTTTGTGATTCTATGATGTTCCGTGAATTTTGGGATCCTCTCCTCTAAGGAATGCAGCAGTTTGGATGCAGCAGTTACATTAATAGCTAAAGGAGGCCATTGATACTCATTCTTTAGTATATGAGGGCGTCCTAAAATGCTAACAGGAGGAGATTCCTGTCTTTGTCTGAAATGAAGCATGGTGGATAAGCTTTTTCCAAAGTAAAAAAAAAAAAAACAACAACACAGAGAGAAAATATAAAATCAAACACCAAACTAAGAAAGGAAATAAAATCAGGGCCTTTAATCTTCCTGATACACCCAGAGTATTGACAGAATTTCCCAACAGTAGATCCTTCAAGTACATGAACAGCAGCAAGTGAATTGGGATGCATTTGCAGTACCGTGTGTTCATCATGTCTGCACTTTGGATCCCCTGCCTCCCTCCTTACTGTATTTTTTCTTAAGGGGGAGATGGAGAATGCCAAAGAGCTTGCCCGGAGCATGGCTACAGGAAAATAAAACCTGCATCTGTAAAAATATGCACTGCTTTTTCACCTGAGGGTTGCATGGGCAGGCAAAACAACCACGTGCAAGTTGCACATTCATTACATTGTGCACAGGGCTACTGCAAGGATGAGCATGAAGTGCAAACCAAACACAGAATGAGTGCTTGAGTGCTTGAGTTTTGGGAGTTTCACCAAGTTTAAGTAGCCCAGTTCAATAAGAAGAGTTTTAGCAAAATCATTCATTTACTTAGGAACAAGGGGAGAATGACATGCATCATCCCTTTTCTTACTTCAGAAAAAACAAGGATTTAACCAAACTGGGTGGCACTGATTTTAAACCAACGTGAGGAGAATCAGGCCCAGTGGGTTTAAAATTTTCTATTAAAAAGCTCACTTGCACTTCCTCAAATACAGTTTGTTTTAATACGTGGGAATTAACCTCTTTAATGGTGCGTGCTTCCTTCTTGTTGATGTGGGAGCTGGGTATTGATGTGTGGGTAAAGATTATGTACTCGCTTCCACAGGACTGGAGCTGAGTACAGTCTGGGGGGACTGCTGGGAGCTTTATAGCAAACAAAGAAATTCCTCAACCACTCTTCACTATATTGAGGAAAACCCAATTAAATCTGACCAGGGACAGCTATAATTTGCTGTCCTGTTCTTTTGATATTATTACTGTGCTATATTTTTTCAGTAACTTCCTCCACCTCCTGCCCTCAAGGGTAGCTTGTCTATATATTTCTGTTTTTTTCAGTTACACTATGTCTGGGACATGTGCTCGACTCTTCTTCCTGGAATATTTTGCATCTTGGCAAAAAAAAAAAAATCCAAAACTTTAAAAATATAACTTTAATATTTTGGAAACCTTTGGAGGTCTCAGTTTTCCATACAATTCACTGCAATTTTCCTTCATTCAAATAGGAGAAGACTATAGGACTTAAGAAGGGTGCTAAAGGTCTCAGTCTTATTTGTGTAAGTCTGGAATAGCTTCTGCAATTTCTCCCATGGAGGATCAGACCTGCCATTTGTTTGCAGTGATTGAAAAAAAATCTGGATGGCCAAACACACAACTTCAGATAAAATCACACATAAACCCTAGAGAAAACTGGATTGGCAGCTAGATTTTGTATATGGTCTTTATCTCCTCATGTTTTTGAACTTGTAGGAAATTGGTGACACTTGGAAGCAGATGTGAGCAGAGTGAATCGGCCTTATTTGCAGTAATATGTAGGAAATGTGTAAAAAACAGAACTAAAAGTCTTCCCTAAGCAATCTCAAAATAAACCACTTGAATCTTTCTGGAAAAAAAAAAGAGACATCCACATGACAGATGTTGGCTACAATTTTAGTCACATCACTTAACGCAACACCAGGACAAAGTCAGAAACTATGAGAACAAGAAAAACAAAGGATCAGCAGAAAAGTAAGGTGGCTCAGCCACCAAAATGTTTGAAGACCCAGGATCATATTTCAGTGATCTTGCTCAACATTACAGCAAATACCTTGTGAAAAGGTTAAATATTCATTATTAATCCCAATCTGAATTAATCTGAAACTTTCTATTTATTAAACTCTAAAGTCAAACTCCAGAAGGGAAGGTCCACCCATAACAACACCAAGAGACAGAAATGTATTGTGCATCAACTTCTGAAAAGTGCAAATGAAAGACAGGAGATGTTTTCATCCCCAATAACCATCACATATTGTAATTCTTACCTTTTTCTTAGCAATTTTAGAAAAACTGACTTAAAGTTGCAGAAAAAAATTTCTTTTCTACTGAAAGATAAGTTCAGGTGTGTGGATTCATGGTGACACCATGCATGGCCTGGCACAGTCTGCCCATGGCATTAAGAGCTTTTATTCCTCCATGGTAAGGGCAATTGAGGTAACACATGAAGAGTTTGCTAAAGAAGACCTTCACATGCTCTCTCAGGAAGAAAGTCAAAGGTCTTGTTTGCCTAGAATGGATCGATCAGAGCTTTGTACATCTAGTTTAAAGGATATTGCCCTGATAACTTTGCCAGACTTTGCATTTCACATATTAAGTGGCACCCAGAGCCCAGAATTTAATTCACCAATAAAAAGATATAGACAACACCCAGGCAATTCTGGGGAAAGAGGAAATAAATAGAAAAAACTACAGCAACCTTGTACATTTGATTATCAGACCGTTTCAAATTCAAATTATTGTTTTCTTCCTTTAATTCAGGAAATCTCGTTATATTTATAGCTGATGTGACAGTGAAAACTTTTACTGTGGGCAGCATCAATTAAAAAAATTCAGCCACACTAGTCCAGGTGATTGCAACAACAGCAAAACATTCTCCTTTAAATATTATCAAATTCTCATCACATACCCCAGGATTAAGCTGTGTGAATGGGCAACAGGAAAAACCCAGGAGTATCCGATTACAGGAAAGAGCTGCTCTTTATTTATTTAATTTCCCTCCCCCCTCCTTCTCACTTTGGAAGGGGGAAAAAAAAGCCCTTGAAACCGATTCCAAGAACTGCCCCTGCTTGGGAGTTTGAACACTGAAGGAACAAGATAAATTCCTCAAAATTCTAATTGGGGAACAGTTGACTTAATTGGTGGCCATTTGGCAGACAATGGGAAAGGAGCCCTGGCTGGCGCTGATGGCACCCCAGGGGGATATAACCTTGCAACAGGCCAGAAAGCTCTCAGGGACAGATTGTTTCCAGAGAAGAAACCATGAGACCAAGGGTTGGATTAACCCTCCAACTGTCAAGCTTTATTAGGAGTAATCAGGCTAGATATAGCAAGGGTTAAACACAGGAAACTGAACTGGCAATGATGACATATGTCTCTTTAAAAACAAGGAAAGTGAGGAAGATAAACAGAGGGAAGGATTTGGGTAAGAAAATACATCTAAAGGAACCACAACATAATTCTGCTGGCTGGTATCTGCTGGCTGTTGGGTTTGCTTGATCACCAGTGTCACCTACTCAGAGTTTCTGACTTTCCCTGGGTTGCCAGGATGCACTTAATTCCTGGGGAATTCTTTCGCACAAATTGGAGGTAGCACTGCAAGTAGTGTTACTGGTTTCTAAGGGCCTGATCCTGCCCTGTGCCTAACAGCCAGTGTTGAAAACCAAGAAAGGTTCAAATAAAGTGCACAAAAAGCTTTTAAATGGTTTTATGCCTTATTTCCAAGATGTGCAGAATCACAGAGTGAGGTTCCTTCTATTAAAACAGCAAATCAACTGAAAAATTAAATAATCTCCCAAGATTTTGGGATTCACAGATCAGAGGCAGCCCAAACACTTTTAAAACCCCCACTGAGCACTCCTGTTCCTTCCTCGCCCTCAGTCAGAGCCTTTCCAGGTTGGTCTCTTCTGGCTGGGCTGTGGGTCAGATTTTCTGGCTGAAAAGAGCAAATTGCCAGGAGAATATTTTAGGTACCTGAACTCTTTAGTAAACACATCAGGAGTGTCCCAACAGCTCAGCTTTCATCTTTTTCAATGCAAAAAATGGCTGCATATTTTTATTTGTAACACATGTGTACAGCAGAAAAGAAGGAAAGGGGGGTCTATATATGTGTATATTATTTCCGTGATTTAAAATAGAAACAATTAACCTCAGGGTCAGGCATTCCCAGGCAGTTAATGACCACCTGGATTAAAAGCCCTCAGCTTTGCCTCAGGCCCTCAACTCCTGCAGTCAGTCATTAACTGCTGGAGATTCCCCTCCTGTCAAAAATCATTGTTTAATTATAAAGATGGGACTGAACCCAAATTGTCACTCTCTTTTACCCCTGAATTTTGGAAAAAGTCAGAATTTGAATTCAGATCCAAATATTGCTGTTCAGGGGCATCTCTGCTTAATTATAAACCTATCAGTTAATTACTGGCTATAAATTTCTGACACCCAATTGGTTATTCGACAGCTTGCTCACATGGCAGCAGAGCCCATATTTTGGTCAGAACAGAGTGTCCATGGCAACCCACTGGCCAACATGGGGAAAGGTAATTACTGTAGTTATTTCTCCAGTTTCTTCATCAAAGTCGCTGCCAAATCCTGTTCAAGGAAGCAATGTTGCCTTCCAGTTGGGAAGTTTCTTGCCTGCTCATGTCTTTGATTTAGAGGTCCTCAATTTCCCTCAAATTTTGCAACAGGTCATTACTTCCAGAAATGTTTCTCACTCAAATCTGAGCAGGTTCTTGAGTCCAGTCCTTTCTCCCACTATACCTGGTTGGAAGATACTGCTCTGCCAACTGTAAGCTCCTAGCAAAGCCAACAGTCTAATTAACTTTTTTCTCTATTAAGCATTCCAAGAAAGAAAAAAAAAAATATAAAAGAGTAAAGAGTACCTGGGCATGTGAACTATTCTACCTGTGTTGGAAACCAAGAGTGGAAGTGCCAACTGAAAACCACTGCAGAGGGCTGACCTTTACAAAGGAAGGTTGCAGAAATTCAATTTGATCTGTAGTCACCTGTCTGCCTCTGCCCCTTTCCTGAAATGTCAGTCTCATGGGGGAAATTTGGTTATATAAGAGAAGAAAAATCCTTGTAGGCAAAAAAAAAATAAAAAAGGAAACTAGTCTTAAATATAGTCCTTTCAATTCATATTCATTTCCAGTTTGTACAGCAAAGCAGGCCACAAGTCTTCATGTAGGAAATTTCAATGGAAGTTGCTCGTATGGATGTAGTCAGCAACTGCATAGTTCAGGGGAGGTTTTTAATTTAGTACTAAAAGAGAGAAATTGCCACAACAGATGCAATGCAGCATGCAACTCAGAACTTAAAGGGGGGAAAATGTGTGGATAGCACCGGATATCATTTGAAAAAAATCAAATAGTGTGTTTGATTCTCACTCTATTTCAGCAGTGTAATTGAACAGACATATGTTCATAGAGGGACTAGGTACCAAAATAGCACCTCAACACTCTGTAGGCACCAAACTGAATCCAGACTTGCGAGCTGGGAATCCCTGTCCAAACTTGGATTGAGTTGTCCTGAAAATCCCCCTGGAGCTCTTCCAAGTGCCAAGCTGAACTGGGTGGACCCCAATGCCCAGTCCTTCCCCTGGTTTTGGCACTGCTCTGAAAAAAGGCAGAAAATATTAATATGGCAGAAATAGGATTTGGGGTGCTGGATCCTGGGAAGATCGAGGCATCTGTGCTGCCCTGACTCAGGTCATCTCATGATACACCTATTCCTTGCCTTTCTAATTATTATTTAACTAATCCACAAATTATTTGATTTCGAAGAGTTTTGAATTAACCTCATGGGGAGCCTGAATTTTCCCGGGGCTTTAACCAAGTCCCAAAACCTGGCTGAAAACCTCTGCAACCACCAGGTAAAACAGACCTAAAAAACCCAGGGTTGCACCCAAACTGATGTATTGTCTTTGTTTTCCTGTTGCCTGACAGTCCAAGCAGAGTGGGGTCCCTGAGACTCAGTCCTTACAATTTGCATTCTCCATGTACAATCCTGCCTGGCATTTCGCATCTAATAACTGTGCCTTTTGTTTATCTATAATCCACCCCTGTCACTGTATACCTGTAGTGCACCTTTATCTCTAGGCCTCCTATCTCCCGTACAGAGACCATTCAGCCCTGGGGCTTGTCAGTTTTATGATTCATGGGTATATTGTACCTAAGATCCTACAAAGAAGGTCTTGAAGTAATTTAAAAAAAAAAAAAAAAAGGGGGAAAGAAAACAGGTATTTCAGATGGCATGCTGTGTGAAAGAAATCCCTTATTGACTAGTCTAATCTTGTATAATGTAATCTAATAATAAAGCCTGTTCCCAGAGGTACTGCTCAATAGTTGTTATAGTGTTAAAACATGTTTTATGCTGTGTTCTGAAACATATTAAGTGTAACAAAATTGTCCAGCTACTTCTTACATACTAGCTACTAAATATGGCATGAATGCTGTCAATAAAGTAAACAGTTACTATATTTTAGATTTCTCCGAGGCATAGGATTCAGTTATACTTTCAGTAATCAATTAATTGGCTGCTCATTACTGGCACAGATTGCTTACAGCCTTCCAGGCTGTGCTCCCTCTCTGTGCTGGGTGTGGGTCTGTGCAGGGCATCCCACCCCACGTGCTGGAGCCATCAGTCCAGAGGATGTCACTGCCTGCTGCTCTAGGTGCACATCATCCCTTCAGAGTTGATCAGAAACTACCTCACAGCAGTGCTGGGTAGAAAAAGCCCCATGGAACTGTGAAACACAGTCCTGGGAGGGTTCAGTGCCTAAATTTTCCACAACATACTGTGTTGGGTTGAATAGGATGTGCTTCAGGTTCAACTTACCTCCCCACCTTTTGGAGCAGCCTCAGCTTCCAGCATTATATCCTATCTTGAACCTAAGAACATGCGAATCTCCTCCTGGTGACTCTCTCCAAACAGAAAAGGAAGGAAAACTCTGTGTTCCCAACTCAAACAGTTTCCATGGTGAAAGGTACAGAGAAGCCACACAAAAAATTACCAAAATGATACCCAGCTGCAGAGCTGGGGTGCTCTGCAGGGATGGGAATGATATGCAGTGGGAAAAGAGCAGAAACTTCCTCAGCTGGACTTGGTGCCATTGGAAATGGCTGTGTAACAGCACCCAACCACAGCTTCTCCTAAAAGGCACCAAACAGCAGCAGAAGAGCAGCATTCCCCTGCACGAGGAGGGGCCATTGTACACTGCCTGTGCCCCAGCCCAGGAAGAAATTTCCAAGTGAACTCCATGACAAAAGGATCTGTCTTTCTAAGATGCTTTCTAAACTCTGAACCTCATCCTCTCCCACAGTACACGAATTTTCTTTGAACAGCTGCTGGTTTTTTCAGTGTAGTCATAGATTAGAAATTATATGTCTGGGGTCTCTTCTGATTATTTTTTATTGGGTGTGTGAATCAGACAGAGTTGTTTCCGTTCCTTGATTAACTGAGTGCGACTCTTAGAACCAAGTTTTTAATAATAATAAATGTATTTACAAATTCACAATTTGCAAATACTCTCCAGGCTTCTTTTAAATCACTGTTTTCATGGAAACTTCTCTTTGTCAAACTGACTTGTACAAGTTTGGTTTGATTTGTAGAAAGCAGACATAAAATGGGAGTGAAAGCAAGAAAATATGAGGCTGTTAGGTTTTTCTCTCTTGAATTTAAATCTTGGAAAATTTGTTGTTAATCCTGTTATAGGTATAGGGAAAAGTAAAAAATAATTACGTTGTTTTCATATAAAATCTATATAAATCTGATATACTTGAGCAAAAGCAACAGTACTAACACTAATATTGTACGACTGATAGATTTTAATAGCAAAAATTAATACAAATATTATTAGTGATTTAATTGCCTGAGCTCTAGATGTATTGCACACATACTAGAAATTAGCAAAACAGAGACCAGAATTACATACTGACAACTATATTTACTATATAATCAATATAACAGCATGCATGGACTCTATGTGAAAAGGCATAAATGCTCTCCTGAAAATTACACCAACATTTGTTTGGAAGTGCCAAGATATGTATTGTTCCTTCCAGACCTGAATAGAAAAGTGCAGTCCAGGAACAAATATGAATAATTGAAACAGATTCTCAGCATATTTTATATATGTGCAGTTGCTATTAGCATAAGAGAAACATTGCCTTAAAATAGGTGATCTATCATGACACAATTAGCAATTATTTATCACAGTAACAATCCAAACCGTGTCCTCAATATGCTTCATTGTGTATTTAAATTAAATACAGGCAGTCCATGTAAAGTAGAAATCAATCAATATATTGTAATTAATATAATCATATCTCTCTAGAGGTCTAGCAGGTGTGTTAGACACTTAGATACATGTTGTGTAGCTTCTTAATATAAAAGGGCATTTGTGTGGTAGGAGAGCCTGAAATACCAACAATAAATATTGGTATATATTAAAAAATATTAAGCTTAGGTACATCGTTATGGCCCATGAAATTTTCAGTCCTTATGTAGTCCCAGCATCTTTTCAGAGTACAGTAGAATTATCACCCTAGGAAACATTATGTGTTGACATCCAATAGGTGCTTAACAATAAAACAATTGCCTTATTAAATATAAATTAAATCCTGTTTAAGATAAATTTAATTTAAAGTGGCATTTAAATGGCTCACAAGAGTGATGAATGCCCAGAATGAAGTAATCCCAAATCATTCGTATTACTTTATTATTTCAGCCAGCTAGCTGTTTATTATTTTTTTGTATTATTATTTTAATTTACTGATAACCCTTCTGCTTGCATAAAGCTATTTGAACAACCAGAACTATAGAGCTGTCAGATGCTTTCTAATTCTAACCCAGAGTTGCTAACATTCCTCAGAAACTTTTGCAAGTAGACAGAGTCATTAACATCATTTGACCATTTCATTTCAGGATTCATTTTACACAGCTGGAGTTGAGCCATTCTGCGAATAAGACATGCCTATAATTGACAAAACACAGGACTGACCCTGAGCCAGGAAAAAAAAAAGTGTTACTTACATCAATTAAAGTTTCTCATACCTTTGGAGTTTCTTGCAACATATGTATTGATTATGTTTTATGTTGTGGGTTTGGGGTTTGTTTTTCCTTGAAAAAAGAATGGCTGCAAAATAATCTTCATTGGGCATACACTTTAAATAATATCAAATAATAATCTGTAATTGATGCAAACTTTCTGGGCATGGTTACCATTTAATATCCTTTTAGATTCTTTCTAAAAACTAAATTTTCCTTAAGCAGAAAATTAGACAGGTATGGTCTGCATTTTATATTCCAGTGAATGGAACCCCTCAGCAGTCCAATTTTCTGAAAAATTTCCACATTGATTTGTAACCTTTGAGGGAAAAATTCTTAATTCTCCATGGTTTCTGATCACTTAGGCTTTTCTGGGCTTGGGTAACACAGCATGCCACATGTTTTCCTAACAAATTGCATTCGGACACTTTCCGACACTTTCATTATTTTAACTCAGGTAATAATTAGTCACTGTCAGGGCTAAGACTTAGGTTGTGCAAATCAGAATAAATTTACCTTGCTGTAGCAGCAGTCACAAATGAAGCAATAAATTAGAAATAGCAAATTGTTACGGACTTAAGAGATCACAACTCAGAATCGCTACCTGAAATCCAGGAAATGTTACAGCACTGCCAAGATTTCCTTGAGAGCTTAATTTTTCCAGATAACTTCATGTTTCGAGAATGTTATTGCAAAAAGCCCTGGAGATATTATACTCATGACATTCCCTAAGAAAACACGGCAGGACTTTACTATTGGAAAAAAAAAAAAAAATTACCGAAGACTGTTTCTTATTAGTATGAAATGCATGTCTTTTGAAGGTCTTCAGGGTTCAGAGTCTCTCCCCCTCCACAGCTTCCCTCTCCCTTATCCTTACAGTTTGTATAGATTAAATGCATAGTGCAACCCCATGGGTTCTCTGTTGTAAAGCTATGTCTAATATGAGGCCACTAGACACTGTCACATAAAATCCATTAAAGTCCATCAGATGCACTGTCTTGGTAACATTCAGCTCATTGTCATTGGGCTGCTGCAATGAAGCATAGAGTGCCTGCTTTGAAACTTGATTAAAACAATTCATTAAAAGTAAGGCAACTAATCAGAACACAAGGGTTGTCTTCATGGGACTTGAAAAGTTCATTAGTGCCCCCACTATGAAAAACAGGAGTGGGAAAAAGAAAGAGGCAGGAGAGAGAAAGAGAGAGGAGTCCTCCTCCTCCTCCCCTCCTTTCTGAGCTGTTATCTAGGGGCTGGGAGCCAGTATCCTTCCCCAGTGCTTTAATTGGTTTGATCTGATCCTCCAGCATCGTCCCGAAGCCTTCGTTTGAAATTGTTGGTCATTATGGTTTGCTACCTCTTTTTTTCTGGTTTTTTTGTATATCCATAAAAAAGCTGTTCCTATCAGAGTTATTCCTGATGTCACCTCTCACCAAACCCAGAGATTTCATTATACAAATACCCTTCTGTATGAAAGCCCATGAAACAACAAGAAACAGCATCTCAGTCTCTTTTACAGTGAACAGTTGGCTCATTTTCGTTTGACATCTCCTCCGATTTAAATTTTAACCCCTTAAAATAAAATAATTTAAAATTGAAAATTGTTCTGATTTTTTCAAAACACAGACAGTTCAAGAAACCAGAATTTATGCTTTTGAACTACCAGAAAAATATTCCAATTTGTCATTTTCTTTCTGAAAAGATTTCTTTTCAATTTTAAAATGAAAACAGCTCTGATAAATTAATGTATTTCGGCTGAGCTTTGGTTTTGATGCTAAAATTCTGACTGACCTGTCTGAAACTCATCATGGGTACCTCAGCATAAATATGCCATTTTTTCAGAGATTCATTTTTTAATGAAAAAGCAAAAGAAGTTAAAAAAACCCCAACAACCCTCATGTAAACGAAATCAACATGTAGAGGTTGCTTTCTAGCATTCTGACACATTGTTTGGGGATGGAAGAGGCTGCTGCAGATCTGGCACATCATGTCAGCTGTTTGCAGAGGTGCATCAGTTCCTAATCTGAACAGGTAAATAGCAGTAAATTCACTGAGACTATTTCACCAGTGTTAATGTTCTTGTGAATAGTAATAGTGGAGCACCACTGCAGACATCCTTCAGGAGAGCTGTGATTTACGGGATATGGGAAAGGTCTATTCTCTTTGTTCAATATAGACCATAAACAAAATTCATCCAAATGACTGTTATGAAAAGTAGCTTCACAATATTGCATGAATCTTTCCACATCCTACGTCTTATCTAAAGTTTATGCCTGGAAGATGGACTACTTGTATTGCAGGAACTCTATAGATTATCTCCATTACAGATTAAATAGACTGTCTTTTTCCATGCCTCCTGCCTACACATTTGTTACCTCCTTAAATGAGTGAAGGGTCTTTTGATTAAAGGTTTCTTTCCTCAGGAAACCACCATATTTGCAAACACAAATGCATATATACAGTCTAATGAATAATGAAGGTTATTTATTGCTTGTGCTTGAAATAATGGTTGATTTTGGAGTGCCTTTCATAAAACCCACATCAGAAAGTGTGTTATGTCCTGACATTTTCATTGCAGTTCAAGTAAAACAGTCCTCGGAAATTGTCTTGCTACCAAATTGCAATCATAAAGGCATGGCTTCAGACTCTGAGAATCACTTCAGATTGTGAACTTCTGGATAATATATAACATAAAGAGTTTAATTGAATCAGCCAGTTGGGTTTTTGCCCAGAAAAGTAGAAATTTAAATGCTGATGCAGCTTTAGCTTCCAATGACACCAGTCAGCACTCCTTAGATTGGATTGTAAATAATCTTATTTGAGGATATGCAGTATGATGGGGATATACTTGTCTGTAAACTTGCTAGCAAAAGTAATTAAATAATTCCATTGTGTACTAAGACATATGAAAAATCACTGACTCCAAAGGAAGATTCGATAAGTATTTACCAGCAGCTAAAAGAAAATACTTTTTAGTATTGTCTTATTTCGGAGTTTCTAGGACAAAAGAAAGCAAACAAACAGGCAAACAAAAATCAAAA
>WEIV01008125.1:0-12351 GCA_013390005.1 Calyptomena viridis
TATGTACCCTATGGCCCAGTGAATGAGGTGCTGCCCTACCTGTCCTGCAGGGCCCAGGACAACAGGAGCTTCATGCAGCGGGTGAACCAGGAGTGGGACCTACTCTGGAAAGATTTCAAGAGGTGCCTCCTTGCAGGAAACCTCTTCAGCCACTGACCTCAACCATGATGTTCAGACCTGGGGCTCCTTTGCCTTTATCCAGAACTACTGTCACCATTCCCCATCCCAGTTCTGCTGCAGCTCCCCCCACCACCCTTTGCCTTTGGAGAGAAGTGTCCTTGTTGCTGTGGAACCATGCACACCTTCTAGTGGTCACTGCCGTGGGCTTGCCCCAGCTGGCACTGCCTCAAGGATGTCCCTCTGCCACCCCATGGCCTCTCAAGCTGTCCCAGGGGATGTGCTGGGGCTTTCCTGCTACCCTGCTGTGCCTTGGTGAACACTGTCCTGAAGTTTTCCCCTGGCAGGACTGCACAGGGAGATTCATCTGCCTGCTTCGTACCATGAGCTCGGGTCCAAGTGGGCTGGGTGTCATGTGAAGGGGAACAGAAATAAAGAATTTCTGTCCTGTGGGTATTTATATATATATAATCTTTAAGGCTATTCAGTGTCCCACCTCCCAAAAGATGTCTAAACCAGTCTTGTTAGAGGTTTATTTAACCCAAAGCTTTTGCCAACAGGTTCGCTGGATTTAGATGGGAAGTTTTCAGGAACTTCACAAAACAGCAGCTATTCAGTGTCTCACTGCCCAGGCAGTTATGTCTAAAACAGTCTGCTGGAAGTTTCTTTAATTGCAATTGTTCACTAACAGATTCACTGAATTTTAGATGGGAAGTTTGTTTGAGACTTCACAGAATAGCAGGAGGGAGAGAACAAGACCCCTCACAGAACCCCTGTTGAGAACTACCAGCACTGCAATATCATGGACTATCTCTGATTAGTTCACCAAAATAACAAGGTTATTAATACTATATTGTGACAATTTAAGATGATTCAGTACGTCTTTGATAATGTTTTAACTGCAAAAATATACTGTGACTACATACAAGCAATCTACTAGCAAGCTACACAAAACAGGCACCAAACAACTTAAAACCAAAACTTTCTATGTTAGAGCAGGGTAATTAAAAGTATTTTACTAGCAGAAAATATCCACACTTAAGCAAAATACCCAAAACCTTAGGACTTATCAGGCCTGCACAACAAACCTAACAGTAACACAAACTAGACAGTGAGAGTCACTTAACCATAACACAAAACTTAAATGTGATACACACAAAACAGTGATACACCTAGTTAGAGTAAAGCAAAGTGTTAAGTATAAAGGAAAAGGAAAGTGACATTAGTTAGTTAATATTGCTCACCCTGAGATATTCCATGTGGTGTGGAGGGAGGAGAGGTATCCTTCAGTTACCTTTGCGAAACATGTTTGGAACTTTTCTCCCCAGTTTTCTCTAGGTTCAAACGTCTTTTTATACATTTTTTTTCTCTTAAGACAGTTTGAGTGATGGGTCAGGCAAATATACAAACCTTTTGGGCATGTTTTAGAAAAGACAAAGGACAGAGGCTCAAACAACATGTCTGGCTTCATGCCTTCAGGAGTATTAGAAGAAAGGCTGCAATACCTCTGTATTGCCCTGTTCTTCAGTCAATCCTGCTTTCACACCAGGCTTATCAGTGTCTGGGAATGTTTCCCCAGGTGTTCCGGCCTTCCTGGGTCTCATCAGAGCTTATCTGTCCTTTTGTGTCTTATCTGTCATCCCAGAGCTGGGTGACTTGGGGACAAGCTGGCTTCAGCCAGAAGCTTCTCCAGCCTCTGGCAGGGCTGGGGCTTTGTCTCTTCCACACCTGTGAAGGGGCTGGATCAGTCCCTGCTGCCTGTCCCAGGAGAGCCACTACCTGCTCACTCATTGGCTTTGCACTGACCAGAGCTGGACAGGTCCAGGCTCTCCCCCATCCCACCAGGATAAGCTGAGCTAAAGCATCCTGGGGTTGTCTGTCCTCTGGCACACATGGAGCAGGAGGGGTGAGGTGAGCGGGCTGGCCCCATCCCTGTGCCATTCCTGTGCTGCTCACAGTCCCTGGTTCCAAGGATGGACCGGGGCAGTGGGAACACCAGGAGCTGGACCACAGCTCAGCTCTGCTGTACACTGGAGTTGTGGAGAATGGAAATGATTAAATCACAACTGTTCCTGCTCCTGTCTCTCTCTTGGAGTTATTGGGCAGCTACCTGTCCCCAGGCACTGCCATGGTCTCAAAGAGGGGGTTAGTGCTGCTCTCAGCCCTCTAGCTGTGCACTTTGGCTAGAGCCAGGGCTGGGGGAAAGGAGCCAGAGATGGGCTGTACCAAGTGAGGCCAACTTCCTGGGACAGTGATTGCACAAGCTATGGAGCCTGTGATGGGCTTTGGAGGAGCTGGGAGTCCTGGAGCATCCTCCTACCTACAGAGGAGGGTATGGCAGCATGGGAGAGCATCTCCCTCTGAGACCTGCTTTTGGGGGATGTGCACCCTGCAGGCTTTAATGCCTCAACTTAGGGGTAGTTATTCCTGGGCTCTGCAGGACCACAGGCATCTCTGGGATTCCCTGTCTAGAGCTGTGGCAGTGTCTCCTTTTTCCCTGAGTGAGTCCCTCTACTTCTGGTGAGCCACACACACCAAAGGTGTGATGTTTAGTCTTCCAGAGCTGTTTACCTGCTGCATTTTCTCTAGCTGAGACTCTCCTGCCTTAAAAAAGACCTGGAGCAGAGCAGGGAACATGACTAGTGCACAGATCCAGGGCTGCTGGCATTTAAAAACAGCACAGATGCAGGCAGCAGCTGGACTCGCAGTATTTCAGGGAAGAGGGGAGATGCTCCAGCCACTGGGTTGCCTCTCCAGCCCATGCAGGATGCTGCAGCAGTAGCATGGAGCACACTGGTGCCCCAGAGCCTGAGCTCTGCTGCTGCAGCTGGACCCAGGGCTGGCTGGATTCTGGATGCAGAAGTCATCCATTGTGAGCTTCTGCAAAGGCCCTTGAGCATCTGTGTAGTATGGCAGGAGCGGCCCCTCTTGACCCTCCTTTTTTGGAGTTAACCTCCCCAGCCCTTTTTTTCAGGACAGAAGGGTGGCTCCACAGCCTGGCTCAGAGGTTTGTGTGCTGCTCTTTGCAGGGGCTATGTATGGGTGCAGGGTGCTGTCTCCAGAACAACCAAGGTACTGGATGCCCTTGAAACCCCCAAATCTCTGGTTCCCTGCAACCTTTTCTGGAATATCCTGAGCTGAAAAGGACCTACAGGCATCATCGAGTCCAATTCCTGGCCCTGCATAGGACACCCCCACAATCCCACCATGTGCGTGAGAGTATTTTCCAGATGCTCGTTGAGCTCTGGCAGCCCTGAGGCTGTGACCACTGCTCTGGGAAGCCTGTTCCAGTGCCAAATCACCCTCTGGAAGAAGAACCTTTCCCTAATATCCAGTTTAACCCTCCCCTGGCACAGCTGTACTCATGCTCAGCCAGAAAACAGCAACTGCCTACAACTGCCTCTTTTATTTCTGGGTACACTGACACAATCAACCCCTCCCCCCAGCTCTATGTCCCAGGCTTTCCTCACTGTGCTCAGTTTAACTCTTGCTGCTGGATACTGCTTTCCGCTTGTCCTGAAGGAAGAGGAGGCATGGAATGGTAGTGTACATGCCACAAGCAGTGTTGCAGCATTCCTGCTTGCAAGGATGTTGGTTGCAGCAGTGGGGGAGTTGGAAGGGGAAAGAGCTCATATCCTTGCAACAACTATCTTGGCAGCCTGGCCACATCAAGATGGTGATGAGTACCTCATATCCTACGACTCCCCATGCCCCCCCCATGCAGTCCTGCCCACCAAAACACCAAAGAGATTTTTGTACCATTGACAAAATAGCATCTTTTACCTTAGTTTTGTGTTCACAAATACTGCAGTGCTGAGATTTCTTTTTTCTGTGGTATTTTCCAAACCACAGTTCCACAGGAGACAGGCACCTGGCAGGGTCTGAAACAGGAACTGCAAGTGGTATGTGATGGAAAGCATAGGCCATGCTCTGCATGGGCAACAGCCTCATCAGGACCAGAGGGAGAGAAGGGATGGGTGGCTGGTGCCTGTGGGCTGTGCAATCCCCCAGGCCCTGGCAGCACCAGTCAGCCCAGAGCACTTTAAAACCTCCCACCGCCTCCTCCCCACAGCATTTTCAGCTTCTCCAGCCTCTTACACCAGCTGGCAGCATCTTCTGAGGGACCAGCTTATCTCCCTGGCTATGGCCCAACCCCTGCAGCTGGGGTATGCTGTCTGCTGGCAAAGAGGAAGAGGAGTTAAGTTTACAGAAGCCAAAAGTCATCCAAAAGCAAACACATTCTCACAAAAAGCACCAACACAGGGAAGATAAGGCAGCGTGAGCCTGCTCTGCCCCATTGTGATGGGGCAGCGAAGCACCAGGGCTGCTCAGCACAATGGGGAGGGAATGAAGAGAGCGGGATAGGAAAGGAATCCTAGCTATGGAAAGAGCCAGAGCAAGGCTACAGCTCAAGGTAGGCACAGCTGCCAGGGGAGGCATGGGTGAGTTGGAAAAAAGGGGTTAACATGGGCTTTTAAGAAATCCATAAAACTAGGCTGAGGCAGTATGCTAGCAATAAAGTTGAACTGAGTAATATGTTTTTAGGATTAGACACCATATGGCCTAGTAAGTATAAGATAAGGTAGGACTAAGAGTAGGAAAACAAGAACACATAACTCAAAATTTGTCAGCCAGGAATGAGACAGCAGGAATACCCTGTCTCTAACAAAGATGAAAACAAGATAGGCGCAGTCTGTTGTTTTTGCTGAGCTTGTAACAACCCAGTTTCTCAATCAGAGTTTAAGAAAACATGCAAGGAAGACTACCTGCTTCATCCTCAAACGACCCAAAGACCCCCGGGGGGGGCAGATACTGCGTGGAGACAGGGAGGAGACCTATGCTAATGAGTTCTCTGAATTAATTGTAATATATAACGCCCGTTCCTGGAAATATAATGTATATGCATAAGTTAGTCATAAATATGTATAGTTTAGGTGCATATAACCCTGCTTGCTAAATTCTTTGGCGGACGGATTTGGGAGGAGATACTCCCCTATCCCCAGCGCTGTGTTAAACATACCTGTTCTTATAACTTCCCATGAGTTATAGAGTTTGTTCTGCACATCAAGTTGGCATCCCAGATGGGACTATATCTGTTCGCCATGGGAACTGGCTGGACAAGGGACTGTCCAGCGTGCACCGAGGAATTCTCTTGGAGGAAACTCCCTCACCCTTCTGATCACTACAGGAGACAGACAAGAACCCGGCAGTGGACCAGTGTCATGGTTTGACTCTGGCCAAAAGCCGAGAGCCCACACATGGATCTAAAATTTCTCAGAGAAGGGAAAAAAAAACCCCGACTTTTGTGATAAGGATTACAAGCAACTGTTTATTAACTACTTCACACAAGCAAAACAGGCTCTAACTTAGAATGTTAAGAATTTACTACTACTACAACTACAACTACTACTAAAATCAGAGCTTAAGAGTTTAAGGGTGAGCAGTTTGATAGTTGTTACAGACACCTTTCTCCCNCTCTTCTTCTCACGGCCCACGGGGTTCCACCAGGCCCCTCTGCTCCAAACACAGGATCACAGCCTCTCTTTTCCGGCATGTCTCTGTTCCAGCATGGAAAAATCTCCCACTCTTTCCACGGGTTCACAGGCTGAAGAATCTTCGCCCCTATGATTCCTCACAGATTGCTGGGGCCCTATTCCAGTGTTTAAGGCATCTTCTCTTTCTCCTCTCTCTGACCTTGGTGCTAATCAAACTCCGCACCCTCCTGTCTCTTAAGCGGCCATGATGTTCTGCCCAGACTTTTTTTTCTCTACTCCTTCTTAAATATGTTATCACAGAGGCGTTGTTGCCTGACCTTGGCTAGCTTAGAGCAGAGAAAAACTCTAGCAGCTTCTTAAAGAAGCCTCTCTCCTAGCCCCCCCCAGCTAATAAAAAACTCTGGTTACTTAAAACCACAACAACCAGGTATGCGTGTTTCTGGGTGGGGACACGTGTAAGATGTCAGGAATGCTTGATGCATGGTGAAAAGCATTTGTGCTCACTCCAGGTGGTTCCGGTGGAGGTTTAAAAAGCTAAAAAGGTGGTGGAAAATGGGGTCAACAGAAATATACCTACCCCAAGTGAGGAGAGAGAATTTGTAAAGGAAGAAATCGATAGATGTTTAATATATTGCTTTAAATATCTGAAATCAATTTGGCATCTTAGCCCTGTGGTGGAGGAAGAATTGTTGTGCCAAGAGGCAGTTTGGGTCCTGTACACGACACGGGAAGGGTATAAGCTGTGTTTGGGAAACAACATAGACAGGAACCCTTTCGAATTAGATCATTATATTAGTGACCTGATGTGTCCTTCACACAGGTTAGATCGCTGTGACTCCTGAGGCTCAGGATTCTCTTTGCCATCTGATTAAGAATATTGCTGTGTCATAGTTACAAAGGCTGGGATTGGTTTATCACTATGAGGGTATAACCAAAAACTGTGTATTCTATACCCTCTATGTCATTCCTGATGGGCTGTTAATGATAAATCATTTGGTAGCAACTACCCAGAGCACACTTCACACCCCAGGCCACAATAGATAAGGAAAGAGATCCGGGGAGACATTAACACCTCCACACCCAGCTGGAGGGGTCCTTCCTGCTAATGGGCCCAGCTGCACTGACACAATAGGCAGTTACAATGGCCCAAATCATCAAAGGATCCAAAANTTTGATATCTTGTGTCACTGTATGTATTGTGATCTTTTTAGTAAAATTGTAGCTCTGACTTGTGGTCTCTCCAAATTGGATTCATTTTTCCTGCCAATTTACTTCTAAACCAGCACATGCTGTTACAGGATTAACGTCATTCTTGTACATTTTGATAATTGCTTGCTACATGCTGTGTGTGTGAGTTGGAGTATTAGTGTGTGAGTGTGGGAGAGGTCGAGACATGACTTCGCCACGAAGTGAGTGGGAGGAGTTTGAATCTGCCATTCCAACATCCAAGGGGGGATTGGTCAAAGTGGATTGTGTTGTTTGTAAATTTTATGGGAGGGGAAAGACTGACATCTAGCGTCCAAAGGATAAAACTCTGAAAAGCAGGATGGGGGGAACCCAGAGAAGAGAAGTAGTCCCTAAAAGACCTTTGGGATGTATTTTAAATCACTGGAGAAAGCTTGGAGGCCCTCCTGGAAGCAGCATGAACAAGGAAACTAGTCAAATACTGTAATCAATGGCGACCGCTCTATAAAGTAGAGGAAGAGGAGAAATGGCCCCTTAATGGGACCCTAAAATATAATACCTTGCTACAGCTAATGTTCTTTTTAAGAAAAGAAGGAATATGATATGAGGTAATTTACGCTGATTTGGTTTTCTCCCTGAGGGATCATCCAGAATACCTAAAAGACTGTGGAATAGTAGCCCCCCAAGACCCCCAGGTGCTGGCTCTGGAAAAAGAAAATAAGAAAGAAAACAAGGGTAAAACAGAGTGATGCTGTAGTTTCTGTAGCATAGGGAAGAGTTGTAGAAACCCTGATAAAACATATAGAGAAAATCTAGACTAAGACCTTCTCTTTCCCTCCTCACCTTCTCCCTCACCCCCACTCTCATCCCCTCCTCCTCCTTCACCACCGCCACTTTCACCTCAAAGGGAAACACAGAGGGAGAGGGAAAGGAAGGAAAAAAACTGCTTATATGTTTAAGGACATGCCTGAACTAAAGACAGAATATCCCCTGAATAGCCCTGTATCTTCTCATATCAGAAGCAAAGAGAAACAAAAGGAAGGAGGTCCAGCTGTAGTAATCCAAGCACCTCTGAGGGAGGCAGTGGGTCCCCAGGGACAGCCAGTCCTAGTGAACATGCCATTTTCATCCTCTGACCTTGAGATATGGGGGGGAAAGGCTAAGAACTATCAAGATGATCCCCTAGGGGTACCTAGACATTTTTGATTTTTGGTAAAGCAACATAACCCAGACTGGGGGGATATACAGTTATTATTAGATGCAATGACAGAAACTGAGAAACAACTGATTCTGAAAATGGCAATGGATCCAGCCCAGGATGTAATCAAAGGAACCCGGGAAGATATAAAAGAACACTTCCCCTTGCAGGATCCTAAGTAGAATTTGAATAAAAGTGCAGATTGGAAGCTGCTAGAGAGATATAGAGAGCATGTAATTACTGGGATGAAAAAAGCTATCCCCAAAGCTATCAATTGGTCAGCCCTTTACAGTGTTAAACAAGGGCCAAAAGAAACCTCTTCAAAATTTCTGGAAAAGCTACGAGATACTATGAGACGGATGACCCCTTTAAATCCAGGCTCAGAAGCAGGAAACCAGCAGTTACCCTCCCTGTTCATAGAGCTGTCTGTTGATGACATAAGAAGGAAAGTTCAAAAGATGATGGATACCCCAGAGAGGCAGGATTTGGAAAGACTGTTAAATGTAGTGTGGAAAGTATTTAGAAACAGAAAGGAGGAGGACAGGAAAAAGGATAAGAAAATGTTGGTGGTAGCATTACAGGAGGCCAAGGAACCTAAGAAAATGGGACCCTGAAGGCCCCCGGGGCTAAATCAGTGTGCATGTGTAAGAGACGGTCCCAAGACGTGTCGTTTTGCCTCACAACCATCGTCAAGGATGAGACAGAGACTGAGAGACTGGGACCCTAAAAACCCTGAAAACTCAACACAGGGGTTCTGATCTGGCCTAGCCGAGGTGGATGTTTGCCAGGTGCTATCTGCGAGTGTGTGCCTGCTGGACCAGAACTGGTAACAATACAACAAAGCATTAACAACCAATTTGCAGGGAGCGGTGGCTTCGTCTCGCTCCAAAGGAGAGCAGGGCCTGTTCTGTCCCTGGACTATGGAACTGCAAGGAGCGGTGGCGGNGTGCAAAGGGACATTGGAAATGTGAATGTCCTGAAAGGAGGAAGAGGAGGGGGAGGATTCAGGCTCATATTAAAGAAGATTGACAGGAACCAGGAGGATCATCGTCCCTAGCAGACCCCCTGGTTATAATTAAGCTAGGGAAACAACAGCAGGAAGTAGAATTTTTGGTGGATACGGGGGTGTTTTCTGTTTTAAATCAAGCTTTAATACCAGTAGATGATGAATTTACAACTGTAAGAGGAGCAACTGGCCAGAGCGAGAAGGCATATTTTCTTAAACCCCTAGACATTAAATTGGGGAAAAGATCGGTGTCTTGGGGTGACTTTATGATATATCCCATATTCGTCTTCTCTATGCTAGGGAAAAAAAAAATATTAATCTCATGCTTTTAAAACTGAGCCCCAAGAGCAGAGAGAAAAAAACAGCTAGAGAAATCTTTTCAAAGCAATTCTAATGTTTCAAGGTCAGTTTTGCTATGCTGCTGTGCAGTTTTGGGGTTTTTTTTGGTGGCCGGGCTGCAAGGGGGGGAGGAAGACACTTGCCTTCTAGCTTTTCCAGCCAGAATTCTGCCTGTTTCTTCGTAAGGGACTTAAACTTCTGCATTTTCCTGGATTTTTGATTTCTTCTTCTTCTCTCCTGGACTTGTTGGGACATCGGAATATCGAAACCTCACTGGGAGGCCTTTTCCACTAGTCTGGCCTGGGGGGGCTCCCCACAATTGGCCTAGGACTCTAGAAAGGACTCTGGGTCTTCCAGTGAGAGACTTCATTATTTATTGTTATATTTATATTATTTAGTGTTTAGTATTATTATTTTTCTTGTGTGTTTGTTAAATAAATAGGTTTTTTTCCCTTTCACTTTCCTTTGAGGAAATATTTCTTTTCTCAAACCTGGTGGCAGAGGGTAACTGCGGCCTGTTTTTATCAGAGAATATTTATCCCTCTGAATATATTTGTTCCAAACCAGGACAATTGGGAACACACAAATTCTTATATATGCCTAACTCACCCAAGCCCCTGTTGGGGCAGGATTTACTGGAGTATTTGAAGGCAGAAATAAAATTTGATCAGGGAAAGGTGGAACTCAGGATGGGCGATGAACAGTGAATTGAAATCCTAAACCTGGCCCTCATAGAAGCCCCCTCCAAGACAAGAGTCCCGGAGGAAGTATATAATCAGGTCTATCCAGGGGTGTAGGCCTCAGAAATTCCGGGAAGAGTGAAAAATGCTATACCCATAGTAGTGAAAATTAAACCAGGGGCCAAGACAGTTAAAATTAAGCAATATCCCTTAAGGTTAGCGAATAGGGAAGGAATTCAGCCCATTATCAAATGATTTATTCAATATGGACTGTTAGTAGAATGTGAATCTCAATATAACATCCCTATTCTGCCAGTCAAGAAACCAAATGGAAGTTATAGAATAGTGCAGGATTTGAGGGACATAAACAAAATTACAGAGGATTTATATCCTGTTGTAGCTAATCCTTACACCCTGCTGACTAAATTGGTACCTGAATTAGCATGGTTTACAGTCCTGAATTTGAAAGACGTGTTTTTCTGCCTGCCCTTAAGTGCTGAAAGCTAACCAATATTCACATTTGAATGAGAGAAACTGAGGTCTGGGAGAAAGACACAGCTCTCCTGGACTGTTTTACCACAGGGATTCAAAAACAGCCCTACCCTTTTTGGAAATCAGCTAGCAAAGGACCTGGAGCTGTGGGAACATCCACCTGGAGCAGGGACAGTCTTACAATATGTAGATGATCTATTGATTGCCACTGAAACTAAGGAACTGTGCATAGCATGGACAGTTAGTCTCTTGAATTTTCTAGGACTAAATGGTTATCAAGTTTCTCCATAGAAGGCTCAAGTAGCCCAGCAGCAGGTGACCTATCTTGGATACAAGATCACAGCAGGACAGCAAACCCCAGGAACAGCGAGGAAGGAAGCCATCTGCCAAACTCACAGACCGTCAAAGAACTCCGAACGTTTCTTGGTATGACTGGATGATGTTGCCTCTGGATTTACAACTACGGACTCATGATAAAACCTCTTTTTGAACTTTTAAAGTCTAGTACAAAAGACTTAGTTTGGAAGAGGGAAACAGACAAAGCCTTCCACCAGCTGAAGCAAAAGTTAATGGACACATCCGCCCTAGGGTTGCCAGACGTTACCACACCCTTTTTGTTTTTCTCCCATGAAAAACTGACACAGTCCGGACACTGCCAACTTTCCCACAGCCCAAGCTAGCTCACTGCGACAGCAGCTGCCAGTGTCAGGGGGAGCACAGCTCCAATACTTAATAGCGTGGGCTGCGCTTAAGGACAGACCCCTGGTCTGCCCTTGGGCAGGATTAGTCCCGGAAAGATGAAACCCACACGTGTCTTTGGCAGATGAAGGAAGCGGGGAGACTTAACTGGGGTGCTGCAATCCAACTTTATTGGAGCTCTGAGGCAATCGCCCCTCAGAGCCCTTTTGCAGTCAGGGAAAGCAAGCCCAGAAAAGCCAAGAACAATGGTGTGCAAGAACTTTTAACTGGGGGTGGTTACATGGGAATGGACCAATGGGAAACTGGGATAGGAAGGGTTAGGGAAGGATTGACAGGCATGGACAACCAATAGGAGTAAGGGGAGGAATAGGGAAGGTCACATGCACCTATGACCTGTTGAGTATTAGGGGATTTCCCAGGAGGGGTCTAATAACTGACAGTGAAGGTGCTGGAACAAAAGGTGTGATTTGGGTGATTGATAGGGAAGGGACTGGAAGAAGGGGTGGAGTTAGGGGGAGTTTAGGGGGTCTACATAAGAAGGGGTGTACGCACTTATCAGAATAAACCATTACAGAACAGGAGTAGAACAAACCATTAGGAAGAGGAAGATAAACTTAAAAACACACCACCACAAAAGAACAAAGGATAACCCTAGGGTTCCTGGCTCAGAATTTAGGATCTGATAGGAGAGCAGTAGCATACTTCTCTAAACAGCTCGATGAGGTGGCTAAAGGATGACCCAGCTGTCTGAAAGCTGTGGCAGCAGTAGTGCTTAACATTCAAGAGGCACAAAAGTTTACCCTGGGCCAAAAGATTACAGTACTAGTTTCTCGCATTGTATCAGCAGTGCTGGAGGCCAAAGAGGGACATTAGGTATCAACACAAAGGTTTCTGAAATACCAGGCTGTCCTGGTGGAACAAGATGGTGTGGAGATTGTGGTTACTAACCTTATAAACCCAGCATCTTTTCTTAGTGGAGCCGTGGGAGAATCAGTGATCCACGACTGTTTGGAGACTATTGAGGCTGTGTACTCCAGCAGACCACATCTGAAGGAGATGCCACTAGAGGATGCTGATGGCACCTGGTTTACAGACAGGAGCAATTTCATCCGACAAGGAGAATGCAAGGCAGGTTATGCA
>WEIV01008126.1:2349-40846 GCA_013390005.1 Calyptomena viridis
GAAAATAGGTCAAAGAAAAGGAGCAATTCAGAGCAACTAATCAAACCTCGCAATTTATGAGAGGTCTACTTGGAAAAATTGTGTTAGGGAAGGGGCCAGGCCACTTGTTCTCGTGAGCCAGCAGCTGGGGTTTTTTATGTTAAGGACCTCCTTCAACAGCTCAGCAAAGAGTGCACCAACAACTCAGCAAAGAGTGTATGGCATTTGGTGGCACTTCAAGAAAGTGTTAGTTTATTCTCCCTTTCTATTTTCTGCCACATAATAAACAAAACAAGTGCCTCCCTACTCTATGCCCCGGGATCTTACAAATCTGTAGGAAGTGGCAAATGTGTAAAGTGTCATTCCTAAACAAATTCAGCATTCTATTCCAGACAGCTCTGGAAACACAAATCAATATAAATCTCCTTGTGAGCAGTAAGCAAGCATATTACAAAACAATACTTTTTGAAGATATCCATACAATTTGTCCTTCATTTGAGAGATTTTTGAACACTACAAAATCTCAGTTGAGTTTTATAAAGCCACATTCTGACTTGCAAAATTTTTCATGTGTAACATAACCTAAACTTAAATCTCTGTCAGATAAAATATGCAGAGTCTTTTGAAACCATTAATGAATGTAATACATTAGATGAAGTATGGAATGTGGAACTTAATGAAGCTTGTTCACCAGACAAGTGTATAACACATGTAGCTGTGCAAGACAGCAACTGAGGAAGCAAGCCAATATTTGGAAGCTAGTTAAAATGTTTGTACAAGTTTCTTTCCACCTCAGAATCTACAGAGATTACATTAAGTTAGAGGGTTTCTAAAGAGTAATGAAAACCCCTCTATCCACCAATTCAGTGATTGTAACTCATTAGGCACTGAAACCTAAACATGATTAACTATTGAAAGATTACTTTACTACTTGTCCTCATAATACTTTGTGTGGACATGTAAAGCTCAACAAAGCTTTGTAATAAAATAGAGATAGAGTACTCTAGAAAGTGTGGAAGAGCAAAAACCTGTAAATGTGAAAATACTTCATTCTGGGAAAGTGCATGTCCTATTGCCTCACCTGCAAGTCTGTCTTTGAATGTTACAGTAGTGAAACAAGAAACACCAGTACCATAGCAAGCACACATTTATCTGGAAAAAATTTTCTCTGTTCATCCAAATCTATTTAAAGAGTAAAGCAGTTTAATTGTATGGAAGCTTATGTGGACCATGTGTCGTAGACTCTTCTGAGTGTTATAAAACTGACTCCATGCTACATTCTCTTTGAGTAATTTGACAGAATGATCTTATCCTCATGTCTGTTTCAAACTGAAAAGTGTTGCTGGGACATCTGTTAGGACACATTGAATAGAGAGAAAGGGTTTCTTCTGATATGTGGGCTGAAGGGACTTCTACCTGATGATTAATCCTATCTACTTAGTTTCCACAGGGAGGTTAGTTGGCCATGTTTGCTGTCTACCTCTGGACCCTATACAATGATCATGAAAAGTACAAATTAAACATGTAGTATTAAACTGCATTGTCCCAGAAGGACAGGCATGTAATACTCCCTTAAAAAAAATTGTTTCCAGAAGTTATGTTAGCAAAATTGAAGCAAGCATCAGCCATCAGCCAAATTAATTTCTCTATTTTTTTTTTTTTCAAATAGATATATCTTAACAGGAAAGAAATTTTACCACAGTAAAGCCATTATATGGTAGATTGGATATTTGTTGGATTCATTATCATTCTAAGTAGTATAAATCTCATAGCATTGACTTTCTTTGCCCTTTACAACAATAAGCAACTATCAAGTGAATACTCTGAAAGTTAAAACATGTGCAGAGACAAGCACTTATATCATATCTCTGAAACCAATGGAAAGGCTGTCTTTGTCCTCTGATGTAAATAAGGGGTTCCTAAGCTGGCTAAAGTTCACTCTTGTTTTTTGAGTATACTAAATGATAACAATGTTAAGTGAATGTTACACAAATATTTTCTTTTTATAATTTAGTTATATACTTCCTCCATGTTTCCTTGTTTCTTTCATAGTCTGGTTTAGCCTTTTTCCCCTTTTCCCTCAAGTGTGTCATTCTAAAGACAAATTCAAGTTTCTTTCAGTGTTCTCTGAACCCTTACTAATTGCTATATTTCATGCTTTTAAAATTCTTTTAAAAATTATGTTATGAATTTTTCATTAACTTTCTGATTTCAGAGTCTTTTTTGTAAGATTTCTAGAGAGCTTCTAGAGAGACTGCAATGAGAATCTGAAAGCTGAATCCCAGATAATGTTCACCTACAGGTCTGGCGTTGTGACATTGCCAAAAATAGAGAAATGGAAAGGAAAAAAACAACCCAATGAAGTAAAGTCAGTCTGCCAAGGCAGCATCCAGTATAGTCTCATCATCACTGCTCTCAGGGAGGAGGAATGTCAGTCATCTGCAGTTAGGGAGTAGCCCAAAAATGAAAGGTGTCTGTGGTTGAACAAAAAGGTCTTGAGGAAACTATGGGAACTGAGCTGGGCCAAACCAGTGCTATATCAAAAAATCAGCAAAAGTTGTCCTTTAAGTATAGGGAGTAGATTTTTCATCATCTACCTGGTGTTTGCACAAAATAGACTGTAAACAGTTCACAGCAGCTCTTAGGTTTAGTAAAACATTAAAGTGTGATTTAACTAATTGTGTAACCAAATTTGTACTGTAGTGGCTTATCAAGTGCTTTTCTACTTGTTAGAGATTTCTTATTCTGCTCTTACCTTTCATCTCAGCTGATAAGAAACACTGATGCTGTTATTCTCAAAGACTGACAAAGGCCCATTGGTATGTATGAGAAGGAGAAGTGAACAGAGTGAAACTTGGACACAGACATTTCTTTCCACTGCTGCAAATTCCTTTATCCTATTTTTTTAACATTCACTGTTAGCAAAGAGATAGCTTCTGCATTCAAGATGGTCACAGTTTTGTCTCCAGGGTGAACTTCTCAGCTGTCCTCAGCATAGATTACTAAACTTTTCATTAGACTTTGAACATAAATCTGACCAGTTTGCCTTGAAACATCTTTCTGGATTTGATAGTCACAGTTTCAACTTCTGATGAACAGCTGGAGGAGGAAGAATCTGGACTGAGGAGCAAACAAAGATCTTTGTAAGAAAATCCCGTGCTATATAGACTATTTAATATCTATGTAGCAGACTTGCAAATTCATCTGTCAACGTGGCTTTTAAATATTTTTTCAGAGATATAGCACTAGTGACATCTTACTGTCTTTATCAGTCTTAACTAAGTAAGGGGAAAGTTGAATTCAACCATAACATCATGTTCCCTTGTTTGTTTTTCTGCCACAATCAAACTGAAACAGGAGTAATTCCTTGGCTTTAAATATATACTACAATTTTTATTAAAATGGCTTGATATTGTCATAGAGTTTGCTCTGACCATAGGTGGAATATTTGAATTCCAGAATAATCATATGTAATTACACTGTAGCAGAAGATGAAATTTCTGGCATCTGAGAATGACTGAGAAGTTTCAGGAAGAAATCAAACTGTTACTAGCTTTTGAAATACTTGTTGCTACCTTGACTTATGTGTGGTCTTTATCACAGTCCCATATACAAGGCACATTTCCTTTTGAAATACTAATGCCAGAGAGCTTCAGTGTTTGCATGTCTTCAATGATGACAGCACTCAGTTCTGAGGTCATGCATGGGCAAAAATTGCCTACTGGGAGTTGTTTCTGAGCTGGAACATTTCACTTAAGAATAGTGGAAATGATTGACAACAGGGGAAAAAAAAAAAGAAAAAGCCAAACAACTCTAGCAGTACTAATGGACTTACCGCTTGCAAAAAACTTGTTGAGAAACCAGATGGGAATTGGCTGTGGGTAAACTCCGTGTTTCCAAGCTGATAAGTTAATGAAGTGTTAAAGCAAGAAAACAAAACTGAGAAGGTTTCTTTTTATTTTCTCCCCTTTCTGTTCTTTTTTTTTTTTTTTTTTTTTTTTTTCCCCTGGGCCTTGTGAGACAAATGCAAATCTTCTTGGTCAAGCACAGTAAAATTAGGGATGAATCAAGGCAGCATTCTTGAAAATTGAATTTCTCCAAATGCTGCAAACTGCAAAGGCCCTTTTAAACTGGATGGATGACAGATACTAAACATTTCTATTTTTTTTCATCAGTATGAGTTTTACCAACATGCAGTCTGAATAGGCTTCTCTTCTGTACCTTGCTACCACTTTTAATGAGAAGGCTACTTTTTAACATCTTTGCCATCTATGCTTCTGGCTGTACTCTCAGTTTGAAGACTATTTTCCTCCTCCTTGAACTGCCTCACCCCAAACTGACAGTTTAATAGACATATTGTGCCATGTAGACTACTATAAAGAATTACAGCAATAGAAATTGATGGCAAGTAAACTAGTGCTAAGAGCATGGAAGGTTGAGCTGTGATTTTATATAAAAAGATAATCACACTAACTTGAATGAAGATGTATTTGAAATGTAAAGAGTTTTTTTTCTGCATCTAGAGACAGAAAGCAGCATGGGCCTTCCTAAAGGAAGGAACAAAAATCCCTATGAAGGCAAATAGAGAGATAGGTGACTTGAAAGGCACCTGTTTGTGTGGGGAATTGTTCATGTTTTGATTGGGACAGGGTTCTTCATAGAAGATGGTGTTATCTTTTGGATTTTTGAGCAAAAGGGTAGTGATAACAGATCTAAGCAGTGCTTGCAAAGAATCAAGGCCTTCTCTGTTTCTCATGCTGCTCTCCCAGTGGGTGGACTGGGGTGTGCAAGAGGCTGGGAGAGGACACAGCCAGGACCCCTGACCCCAGATGACCAAAGGGATATCTCATATCACATGACATTGTGATATGTCATTGTGATAAAAACTGAGGAAAGAAGGAGAAGACTATTCAGAGTTAAGGCACTTGTCTTCCCTAGTAAAAGTTCCACACGATGGAGTCCTGCTTTCCTGGAGATGACTGAACATCTGCCTGTCCATGGGAAGTGCTCAATGAATTTTGCTTTGCTTGCATGTGCAGCTTTTGCTTTATGTATTAAAAGATGAGTCTTTACCTCAACCCATTTTCTCGCTTTATTTTTTCAATTCTCTTGCCCATTCCACTAAGGGGAGTAAGCAAGCTGATATGTGCCGCTGAGCT
The DNA here is from genome assembly GCA_013390005.1 of Calyptomena viridis. Taxonomy (NCBI): domain Eukaryota; kingdom Metazoa; phylum Chordata; class Aves; order Passeriformes; family Eurylaimidae; genus Calyptomena; species Calyptomena viridis. The sequence goes on from WEIV01008126.1 coordinate 7,488, forward strand.
GGCTACTGGCATTAAACCACAAGAGGAATGAACAGAAAATGAGAGCATTCCAGATCTGCGTAGTTTTTTGTGTGTGGTAAAATACCAAACAGAGCTGGGTAGCCTTTTTTGAAAAGAGATTCCATCAATGGTACTCTGTGTCTTTTTGCTCAGTACCTGTTTTTAGACAATTTTTCCAGGAAAGAAGACCAAAACTTAAGTTCGTTTGAACCTCCATCTCTAGATTCATTGACTTTAAGAGTCCAGAGGAGGGCCACGAATTTGATTAGAGAGATGGAGCACCTCTCCTATGGTGAAAGGCTAAGAGCATTGGGATTGTTCAGCCTGGAAAGGAAAAGACTTTGGGGGGATGTAATTGCAGTTTTCCACTACCTGAATGGAGCCTACAGAAAAGATGGAGAGAGATTTTGCACGGGCATGTAGTAACAGGACAAGGGGCAATGGCTTCAAACTGAAAGAGGGCAGGTTTAGATTAGATATTAGAAAGAAATTCTTTACTGTAAGGGTGGTGAGGCACTGGAAATAGTTGCTCAGAGAAGCTGTGAATGCCACATCCCTGGAAGTGTTCAAGGCAAGATAAGGTGGTGCTCTGAGCAACCTGGTTAGTGAAAGGTGTCCCTGCCCAGAGCAGGGGAGTTGGAACTAGATGATCTTTAAGGTCCCTTCCAACCAAACCATTCTATGATTCTATGAGAAATACACCAGCTTTTTAGTTGGGCTGCAGGAAAATTTTCACCACTTGGAAAAACTCAAATATCTGCACTAGTGCAGCCCCACCTCAAGTACTGTGTTCCGTTTAGGGCACCTCAACATAGGAAGGACATCAAACTGCCAGAATCTGTCCAGAGGAGGGAAACCAAGATGGTTAAAGGCCTCATGGCAAGGATTCATGAGGAGTGACTGAGCTCACTTGGATTGTTTAGCTTGGAGAAGGCTGAGGGGTGCCCTCATCACAGCCTACAACTTCCACAGGGTGAGCAGCAGGTGCTGATTTCTTCTCTCTGGTGACCTCTCTCTGGCGAGAAGTAGGACAGGACATGAGGTAACAGAATGGAGCTGTGTCAAGGGAAGTTCAGATTGGACATTAGGAGAAGTTCTTCTCTGAGAGGGTGGTTGGTCAGTGGAATATTCTTCCCACAGAAGTGGTCACAACACCAAGCCTGACAAGAGTTCAATGAGCATCTGGATGATGTGTTTAGAAACAAGGTTTAGTTTTAGGCAGTTCTGCAAGAAACAGACAGTTGGACTTGATGATACTTATGGCTCTCTTCCAATTCAGATTATGATTCTATGCTTTTATGACATTTTGGAAGGTTAAAGTCTTCTACTCCTGCCCCTTGAACATAAAGAGAAATGAAACCTGGATAGCTGTATCAGCCTGAAAAGAGACTCCCACCTTCTTCTGGATGAGGGTAGATCTCCAGTATCTGCTCTTAGAGTAGAAATGAGCTCCTTCCTTGTCCCTTCTCCATCCTGTTCAACCATTATCTTTCCAATTAGATGCTTACACAGTCTGCAGAACTTTTGGCCTTTCCTGGAGAACCTGAGCACAAAAGGTGACAATTCTCTGCTTGAGCCTATACTTCAATAACCACTGTAAAATTTGTGAGCACAGCTAGGTATGCAATTTTAGATCTCAAGGACATTTTGTAGTCATGCCTGGAAGCTGCCAATGGGCCATACTTTATCATATCTAAAAAATTACTGTGGAAAAGTAGATTGACTTGTCTCTGGTCAGCAGATAATGTGGGAAGGAGACCACTCTGAATTATTTACAAATTTTAAAATAACTCTCCTAATAATATTTTTGGTTTATCTGAAAGCCAAATGAAAAGCAATATTAATCATTGACTTGAAAATTATTACTCAATAAATAGAGAAGTGAAATAAAAATTAACTTGTTTCAAATCCTTAGGAATGAACTCAAGCTGGAGACATCAAAATACTTCATGAAAATAATTTCCATTTTTAAACCAGCTGTAGTCCTAAGCAATTAAAATCTTTAATAGGAATTTGTTGAAACAGAAAGTAGTTAATTTTAGCAATTTTTTTTTTGTGGATTGACCCTGGCTGGATGCCAGGTTCCTACCAAAGGCACTCTGTCACTTCCCTCCTCAGCTAGACAGGGGAGAGAAAATACAACAAAAGGCTCATGGGTCATAATAAGGACAAGGAGAGATGACTCTCTGGTTACTGTCACTGCCAAAGAAAAATCAACATGGGGATATGAATTTAATTTATTGTCAATGAAATTAGGGTAGGGTAACAAAAAGTAAAACCAAATCTTAAAATACCTTCCTCCCAAACCTCCTTTCTCTCCAGGCTTAATTTTACACTTCATCTTCTCTCTCTCCTTCCCCCCCAACAACAGAGTGGGATGGGGGATGGGGAATAGGGACTGTGGTCAGTTCATCACATGATGTCTGTACTGCTCCTTCCTCCACAGGGAGAGGACTCCTTGCACTGTTCTACACTCCCACATGGGGTCCCTCCCATGGCAGATAGTCCCTCATGAATTTCTCCAACCTAAGTCCTTCCCATGAGCTGCAGTTTTTCATGAACTGCTGTAGCATGAGTCCCTTCTACAAGGTGCAGTTCTTCAAGAACAGGCTACTCCAGCGTGGGACCTCCACAGTGTCACAAGTCCTGACAGGAAAGATGATCCAGCATGAGCTTCTCAAGGGGTCATAGCCTGTGGTAATGTGTAATTAGTATGTATTTCTCACTGTATATTATTGTTCTGTTACTTGGTATGTTCTGTTATGTCCCCTACCCCTCACCCCAGATGGTTTGTCCCCTTCCGTTGTCCTCCCTTCCCATTGGCTGGAGCCCCCTATAAGAACCATAGGCCGGAAATGGGAAGGGNTCCCTCAGCCATTCCCCAGGGAGTGCAGGGGCACACTCACCCCTTGGCAAGCTCTGAAGAAGGCCTTCTCCTACTGGTGCCCGAGGCTGAAGCAATGCCTGGGCTGAAGAAGGAGCGAGGCTGGACAGGGGGAAGGCTACAATAGCCTCTTCGAGTCTCATCCACCTGCTCTTGTAAGGGGTCTTCCATGGGCTACAAGGCAACATCCTGCCTCACCATGGTCTGCACCATGGACTGCAAAGGAATACCTGCTCTGGCACCTGGAGCACCTCCTTCCTCTCCTTCTTCACTGACCCTGGTGTCTGCAGGGTTGTTGCTCTCACATATTCTCACTTCTCTCTCTGGGTGCAATTGCTCCTGTGCAGGAACTTTTCCCTCTTCTTAAGTCTGTTATTCCAGAAGTGTTACCACCATCACTGATGAGTTCGGCCTTGGCCAGTTGTGGATCTGTCTTGGAGCCAGCTGCTATTGACTCCATCGGATACAGGCGAAACTTCTGGCACCTTCTCACAGAAGCCACCCCTGTAGCTCCCCCACTGCCAAAACCTTTCCACAGAAATCCAATACATTTTTATTGATTTGAAAGCCACTTATGGACTTATTTTCAGAAGTACTAGCAGCGGTAGGTATTCAGATATTCTGAATGATGGGTGATGGTTTTTGTACCCAATATTTATATCAAAGATGAAAAATGCTAATCTTCATGATTGTATTTCTTTTTTTGCTTTCTCCTCTAAAAAACTGACTAATATCCATTTAAAAAATATTTTGAGATTCTTTGATAACAGGCATTAGATGAATGCAAATTATAACACTTTTAACATGCTCACTTTCATGATCACATTCTTCTCTGTGTGGGAGTTATCAAATCTGATGTTATTTTAGAAATTGATCATTTTATTAATACAACAAAAATTCACCAAATGGAATGAATATTCAAGATTCAATGCAGTTCTATGACAACAAGGATTTTTTTGCAATGAGGAAATCCATACTAAATTATCAACTTAAATATTTTTGTGGATTTTTTTTGTTTGTTTTATGCTGATGATTCCATTCTATTCCCTTTTATTTCTTCATCATCACTTCTACTGAAAGTTCTTAGGTGGATTTCTGTGTCTGCAGAATCTATTTATTTACTTATTTACTTATTTTTTCTATTCTTCTCACTTTTTGCCCTTTCTTCCTGGCTTCTCACACCATTTCCATTACCATGGGAAAGGGGCAGATTAAAGCAAATTGCATTTAAACATAGGATTTTTCACCTGGATCTCCTAGTAGCAGCAGTCAGAGAGAGGACACTGGATTAAACATCACCACATAGCATGACCATTGTACTCTCCATTGCCACACTGTGCCTAGATCTGGCCCCAAGTGATTTGACCAAGTTAGCAGTAGGTTTGTGGCAGGATGTAGGATTTGCTAGCACTTGAGAAAGATAAGCGGCTCAAAAGACTCATAGTGGGATATAAACATGGATATGCTGCCAATCTTTTCACAATGGGCATCAACAAAAATTTTTCCCACCGGCTTGTGACAGAATTCATATCAGGCACGTACACTTGCAGAGGAGTGTCAAGGGATTTGCAAATATATTCCTTTGCATTTGCAAGCAAACAAAAATGCTCTTTAATAACCAAATAAAGAGGCAGCATCTCTTGAAAGACTTGGAAGTGTACTTGTATTTTACATTGTATTCTATTTGTATTGCCTGATTGAGAAAGAGGTTGAAGATATTTTAAGAAATAGCTAGTGATAAAATCTTTGGTTTTTCGGAGCCAAGAAGATTATCTAGATGAGTTCCATGAATAATAATCAGCCTGACAACTCTGATTCAGCAATAACTAGAAGGGCAGTGAAATACAAAAAAGATGGAAAGAGTAAGCCCTGATGTCCCTTTAATTTTGACGTTGGTGTCCAAAAGGCATTCCTGAGTTCACAGAGACCTTTATATCTATGTAATGACATTTTTGGAAGCAGTGACAAGTTCCTGGGGGGATCAGGTGGGTCACTGACTCCAGTTTCTTCTGCAGCAAGAAAATATAATGAAAGTTTTAGAGGGACCCACTAGAAAGTTTATCCTTTTCTGCCCTGTATGTCACATTTTTAAACTGTTTTTTGTCTCCAAACACCTTATCGTAAACCAAAGGCTTTAGGCAACATTTTGCAAACACAGAAAGAGCAATATTTAAAAAAAAAGAACGGAACTATTCCTTTCTTATCACTTTTTGGAGCATTTTATGTGAACAGTGCAATGGACTTGGTGCTTTGCTAGTTTGTATAAAATGATGTTATTCATGTACTCTTGTTCATTTCTTTCTGAACACTGGTGCCCCACTCTTTTGCCATGCACTGCAAGAACAGAACACAAATACCTCGCTATATTTAAATTCTAAGTGTAAGATGAGAAACAAAACTTGGATCTCCACAATGAGTGCTGAAATGCTAGTGATCAGTATAATAAGCATTGCACACAATATGCCAGCTGCTTAGTTAACCAAGTTCATTGCAAGAATCAGGTGACACATTTAAAGGAAATGTTTGAGAAGAGAACAGTCCTTTTAACATTTTTTTTTTCTGGAGAACGTAGTCCCTGCCAAGCATCTTGTCCTTTTAAAGGGGACTAGATGGGCTTGTGACAGAACCCATCCTATCCTGACAGTCACAGCTGGCGTTTAAAGGCCAGGACTGATAGACAATAGCATATTGGGGGCACTTTACTGTTGCTTGTCCAGATGGTATTTGTCTTAATCATCCGTCAAAATCTCCAGTGATGCCAATCTAAGGCCTTTCAACAACAACTTTCTGTTTCAAAGATATAGCCCTATTCTTAGACTTTTTTATTTTCCATGCTCCTATGGTTAACCATTCCTGGATGGTGCTAACAAGGAAATTTTTCTTGTGAAACTCCAGAGATATTTGGACTGTTGTTCTGAATTTTGGGGGAAAGTTGATTGCTCCTTGCAAAAAATATACTGCCCAACAAGTATTCAGGAAAGAATGTAAAAATGTACTTAACTAGACCAAAATGAAGTTGGCCCAACTTTTGCATGACATTATACCTCATAGTTCAGGCATTTTGTTTGCCTTACAAGGTATTACAGACAACAGTGTAAATGCAGATCAGAGCTGCAGTAGCAGAACACAACAGAGCTAAACAGCTGACTTAATGAGGTAGGAATTTAACACAATGCTTTATTCATAGAATTTGAATGTTGAAGTCCAGATGGTGTCAGCAGTATTTCCCTCTAACTCTACCTCCAGAATTAAAACAGATTTCTGTATTATAGTTTTCAGCCCAAATTTCACTTCTGTTTCCAGGTAATACTTCCCTGGAATAATTTCTCCTTTTGCATTTCTACAGTATATGCTGAATAATTAGTTTAGGAAGCAGAAAAATATATGGTACATTATACACCAAAGATCAACATAGTCAATGACTGTCATGTTAGGGGCTTGGATAACACAGTGTGCTAAATGAAGTAGGTGTTCACTCCTGCCTGATGAACCTGATGATGGAGTTCAGAACCTTCTTTCCATGCAAGGATCCTTATATAAGGCACTCCTAAAGGCAGAAAAAAATATTCCAATAAATGGGTTTTGTTTTAGAGAGATGCAGAACTCCAGTGACTCCAAAGAACTACCTCTTAACCATTTCTGACTCTGAAATTAAAAGCAGTCACTGCAAGCAGGTTAAAGTTTCTCACAGTCTGCCAAAGACAGAGGACTTGTATACACTAGAGTTGATTTCAACAGAAACTGGATGACTCACTACTCACTGGAAATCTGCCATGATGCAAGAAGTCAGGGTGTATTTCTCCTTATCCTGTATTGACAACCTCTGACAAGTCACTGCTGTGGTCAGTTCTTTGTAGGCAGGTGTTTTGAAAACAGCATTTTGACTTGAGAAAGCTATCTGGAAAAGTTGCATGATTAGTTCTGCTGACATATCGTGGTCCTAGTTTGTATCAATTTGTATCAGTAGTGCCTTCCCTATTTTCAGTGTTAATTCATCTGACTTTTTTGAGGGAGATGGATGTAAAAGTCTGGCTCTGGTAACCTTTAAGGGTTGAAAATGGTTCCAGGAATATTTTGGGTGTCTGAGATCTATTCTGGTAACTGAACCACTTTATGTCCCAGAAAGCAAAACCAAGTTTCTGGAAATTCCCTCAAGACAGGGTTTGTCTTTGCAAAAATCTTCATCATCCCCTTAGAGGCTTCAGAGGAGAAGCTGCAATTATCTTTTCACCTGTGCTCTTATTCTATACCTTCTATTGCCTCACACACAACCTTTTTATACTTGAAAGCATTTGCCTTGTTAGTTGCTTCAGCAGTCGGGCATTCACTGCATGCTGTCACAAAACAAGCAATCCAATCCAGTCCTCAACCCAAAAGTTCAAGGACTGGAAATCACTGCTTATATAATGGACTTGGATATTGATAAACCAGAATGGAGGAGAGATCTAGCCAGATGTTTCTGGGGAGTTTTTTTCTGCCTGAATTAAATAACTTCTTTTTCCTTTTGCTTTACAGTTGTTTTCTTGTTTCCATCTTCCAGCAGAAATGAGCAGAAAATATAATCGTTTCCTGAAGAGAAGTAATTGGGTTGCAAATGTCTGGAATGAAATTGTTTGCCTTTGCCAAGAGCTGAACAAAACATGGGAGTTTGGGTATATGATCATCTCCTGAAAGGCCAAAAGAGCTAGCATACCTTCTAAAAGCATTACAAATGGGTAAGTGTGAAGAAGCTGGGGGAATGATAAGCAACACTCTCAAATTATCTTGGTGCAAATCAGAAGAGCTGGAACATATCAAAAAAGTTATTTTTAGCTTTAAAATATTTAAATACTGAATTATATTCAGATATATAAATATTAGAATCCTTGAAAATTATCTCAGTGCTACCAATTCCTGATAACTGCGATTTACTAAACTTATCTATCATAAAATCATGGAATAACCCAGGTCAGAAGGGACCTCAAAAAATTGTCTGGTCTGAGCTTTCATGGGAAAAGCAGCCTAAATGAGATTATCTAGTACCCTGCCCAATCACACATCTTGAAAATCTTCAGCAATAGAGACTCTAGCTCATCCCTAGGGAGGATATTTCTTATGCCAAAGTGAAATTATTCCCAATATGCTGCCTTTTCTCCTCTGTATAGTTCCTTATGGAGCCCCTGTCCTCTGAAGCCTCCCTGTAAGTACTGGGACACTGTGATAAGGTCCCACCTGAATCTTCTCCAGGGAGAAAAGACCTGACTTCTTCAGTTTTCCTTACAGGGCAAGTCCTTCAGACCTTTAAACATCTTTGCCATTCCACTTTGTATCCTATCCAATCTGTCCATGTCTTTCTTGCATTGTGGGGACCAGAAAGGGGCACACTGCTCCAGGTATGGCCTGACAGGGGCTGAGTAGAGTAGGATGATCACATCTCTACCTCTGCTTGTAATGTCCCTGTGGATGTAGTTCAAAATTCAATTTATCTTTGCTTCTCCAGCAACACTCTGCTCCCTTGTGTTCAGCTCGTTGTCCCTCAAATCCCTTTCACCAAGGCTGCTCCCCAGACATATAGATTCTGCACTGTACTGGGCACCTAGCTTATTCCAACCCAGGCACAGGATTTTGCGCTTAGACAAATTTCTTACTGTTCTTGGTAGCCACTCTTCCAGGTTGTCCAGTTATGCCCATAAGATGGCTCTCCCATCTGATGTGTTTGTTCATCTCACCATCCAGATTGATGTCACCATCAGGATCCTGCTGAACTTCTTTCACTTAGGAGAGATGAACTACAACAGAATAAAAAAAAAATTAAATTGTTTAATTTTCAAGAATTACTTGTTTTGATGTTCTTCTTATGCTCAGATATATAATTTGAAATTTTTAATATTTTAACATGCAAGTATTTGAAAATATGACTATAGAGAGACAGGTTAAATGACTGCATGAAAATGTGACTACAGACAGATAGATTAAATGACTATGCCTGATGAGGATTTCAATGACACAATGCAGATCTTGGATTGGTTGATTTCATCTTATATGATGTCCGAAAAGATTTTTCAGATTTTTGTGCTTTAGCTCTCCATATATGAAAAGGAGTGATGATGTACAGTTTTTACCTTTTTTTCAACTAGCTTAATTACAGATCTTATGGGGCTGAAATTTTCCCTACAGGTATCACCAGAATTCAGGACCATGAGCAGTGCTGCAATTTCTAAATCTATCACACCATGACTAATAGCTTGGAGACTGTCTTTCAAGAAACGGATATATCCAAACAACATTATTCATACTCAGATCATTGTCTTGTTTTCAGCCTTTTCTTGCTAAGGTTTCCTCCCACCATTTCCCTACTCACAAAGTAAGTAGTAATACATAAGCTAGGATGAAATAAAAAAATCCTGAAGGGTTTGGAAACAGCATTTCAAACACAGTCAATACCCTCCTTAGAAACTAGCTGCTGTAAAAAAATAAATGAGCCAAATAAGATTTGGCCTGAATAGTTTGAATTCTGGCCTCGCTGATGTCAAGGGCAGCATTCCCATTGATTTTAGTGGAATGAGGATTTTATACACTGTGAATGACTTTGTGAAGTGAGAAAAAGAGCTGAGATTACGATTTCCAAAGGTACCTAAGGAGATTAGGTACTTGTGGGATGCCTTGAAAATTCCAGTCTAAATCAGTTTCATTGTTCCAGCAAATGATTCAACCTCCCATATTTGAATCTAGCCTTCTGTCTGTAACAGGTTGGGTTTGGCTGGGTGCCAAGTACCCAGACAGTCTCTCACCTCTTCCCTTTACCAATAAGATGACAGCAACTCGTGGGTGTTAAGACAAGGCAGTTTAATACAAGTGAAAAAGGATTTGCACGTGCAGGAAGCAAAGCAAAGGAGAATCTAATCTCTACTTCCCATTCCACGAGGTCAGCTCACATCCTGAGAAGCAGGGCCCTATGCATTGGTTGTCCCTTCAGCAGGCAGCCATCGGAGACAACCCCGTGCCCCCACCCCTGCTGTTCTTTTATATCTGAGCTGACGTCATATGGTCTGGAATATCCCTTTGGTCAGTCTGGGTCACCTGAGCTGCTCGTGTCCCCTCTGCCTCTCCCTCACAGCATTCAAAAGAGTGGAGTGTTATCTCCTAGCACTGCTAAGGCTGCTGGGGCTCGGATAGACCCAGTACACTGTCCCTAGTAAACCAGATGGATTTGAACTGGTATCCTAAAGAAGAAAGACCCAGCCTCCATTTAGCCATTATTTGAGTCATCTCTACTTAGATTATAGAGCATAATTGTTTCTGTAATCCTTTTGTAATATCTGGAAATTAGTTACCCCAAAATGATATATTTTAATTTATTTTCAAAACATTAAATATTAAAAGTGCTCGCACATGACCTCTAGATGTAATTAATATAAGAAATGATAAATCAGGCATATAATTAAATATCCTTTCCAAAAATAGAGTACTGAGGGAAGCAGTCATTAACTAATATTATATTACCAAAAGAGAAAACATTAATACAGTCAGTCATCATTTTGAACAACAGCACAACAAGGTTCATTCTCGTGTATATCTATTTATAGTATAATGACATGAGCCATAATGGCCACACACCATCTCTTCCAGTATCTGAACTTCTGGATATCTACTTCTGGAGATAAAATACAGAAGGCAATATTTACATTCCCTGGTCTTATTCAATGGAAAGTGTGTAAAAATGAAAATCTCAGAGAAAAAGTACACAGTTTTTATTTACGGGTCTGTTTAAAGAAGGCTATTTTTAACTGATTCACCTGATATCAAACCACTTTTTCTTCCACAAGAGAAATAGCTGTCTCTCATTAGAAGGCACAGAGAAAACACAGAGTATGCCAGCAGGATAACACAATCAGCTTTGTCAGAAATTTGAATTTAATGTTGTCTAGTTTAAATTCATAATTTTCAAAGAGGGTGGGTGTTGTTTAAATTTGGTTTAATAAGAATTATATTGTTAAATTCCATTATTATTATTACAAACTAGGAAAATAACTAATCGTGGTAGAGAAGAGGGACAGATTATAGTTCCTATTTCATAAATTCCATCCCTCTTCAGCAATTCCGTGCAATATAGAGATGGTGCTGGGGGGGAAGAGAGACTGTACTAATCCAAATTTGAGCAAAATGAAGAAGACTGAACCCTTTAGGAAAAAGCATGAAAGCTGTCTTGATTTCAGCTTGGCTTGCATATGTGAGGTGAAAGGATAAGAAGGCAGACAAATACAGTGAGGAAAAAGGAATGACAGAAACTATCAGATATGACTAGTAAGCAAGAAAATATCCTATCCTACATAGTTTAGGGAAAAATATACATATATGCTCCAAATAAACAAAAAAATCCTCACATCAGACTGTATGCCATAAAAAGAAAGATGTATCACTAATTTTCAGCCTGAGTTACTCTGAATTTCCTAGGATCATACTATTCTGCATGTTAGTTCAAGTTCAAGTGGGTTCTGGAAGGCCCACTTCTGAACAGAGATGCTATTTACTGCATCCCTGCAAGGGATGCATTACGTAATACATATTTGTATGGTGCCCATATTTTCTGGCATTTGTTGTCAGTTTATTCTGTTAATAGGCTGACTTGTCTTTTGGGGATTCCTTCTATCTAGAAAATGAGTTGATAAAGTTCACAAGAACATTCCTTCCTGTTTGTTACTCACCTCTCAGCGTAGTCCTCAGCATTTTAATTCTGGCCAGCTGAAAATAAGCTGTTGCTTTGTTAACCTTAATGACCTTTCAAATTAGCATGTGAGTAGCTATGGCATAGTGCAAGTGTATTTCACTTGGTGCAGAACCAAAACAATGATGTATGCTATACCTTATAGTATAGCAAGTGATTCTTCATCAAACCATCAGAATGCATGGGCCGAAAAATGCAAACCCACTCCATTAAGGTCAGCAGAGTTTATCAGTAGTATCAGACTGTTCCTTTCATTGCAAGCTTCTATAAGATCATTAAAGCACTCTAGCATCTTCTCTCCCTCTCTTCTTTCCAGGATTCTGTGTTTGTGTTTGCAGATTTCACACTTCTTTTTTAGTCTCTTTCTTATTTCTATACTTTTGCAGATGTGTGTTTTCTCCACACTTGAAGAGCTCAGCACAGTTCCTTAAGGGCTAAGTGCAAATTCACCACGAGTCAGAAATGTGCAGCATAAATGAAATGCAATTGCTTGCAATGTACATATTCTGAACCATCAAGTTTTTCACCCTTCCCAACTAGCAGAATGAGCACTGCTGTTTTCTGTTTACTGTAGAGATGTACTGTTCCTTGTAACTGTCTTGTAACATACACCATTACTTACATATGACTATTTACCTTATTTTTGCTTCAAACTTATATTCGAATACCCAGTAGCTGTCTCTATTTGGATTAAAAAAAAAGGAATTCTATAAGCTCTCTGTAAACTTCAGCATGTTAAGTATAAGCTGTTCTTCTACTTGGACTGGTGATGTGTCTTCCTCCTGTTTTGGCAGCTAGGCAATACAGATATTTCCTCCTAAATTATAAAGTCTCAAAACCACAGAGAAATCATATGCTTGATTCTTTCTAAGAGTTACTTGCTTGCACCCATGGCATTCAGATCTTCCAGCCCTTGTAGAGTTGAAAATGCAGATCCCAGTGTCTCAGAGGAACAAACTATACTGATTTTCAAATGTGCAGTGTTGACTGAGGTTTCCATATGTTCAGAAAATGACAGTTTACCTTCCAGAGCTGTAATGCATTGTTTGTCTAACATTGATGATCTACAGCAATGTCAAGGTTACAAATTTACTTCACATAGTTTAAAGTCCACTAGACTCCATATTGACTTTATATTTTTTTCTAAATGACAGTCCTTTTGTCAATCAGTTCTAGAAAATTATAGATCTGCTTGAGAGTATATACACTTTCTTACGTAAGGCAATGAATTAAACCTTGAATATTAGAGAAAGCTTAATATTAAAAGTTCACTATTTAGAAAATATTTATTCTAGTGATAGACCTGAGTGTTTCTAGGAAGAAGCCTAGATCTGATTCAGTCTTCAGTGGTTTTCATGCTCAAACATTTTCTCATGGAAATAAATCTGACCCAAAGTAATAGAATTGGCTGTGTGTCACCTGTAAAACTTGTGTAGGACTTCTTGACAGATTTTATGATATTGTTTTGATTTTCTTTAAGTTGTTGGTTTTTTTTTTTTGTATGGCTTAGTCTTCTTTCTATGTCAACATTTCTGCAAGGTTTCTGTAGTTAAGTGAGATTTTGAATTGTAGAATATTTCTTCTTTTTTTAAAAATCAAATGATATTAAAAATTATTATTGACACTCTTAAATAGAAAAAGATGACAAGTATTGAATGAATGGCAGATTTTATCAAATGGGATAATTAGGTCAGGGCCACATGAGCCCCAAATAACACAGGCCATGAAATTAAGAATTACTTGAAAATTTCTATTGCTCGACAGAAAAAAGACAGGCTTATCGTGTGAATGCATTTCTTAAAATAGTAAGCAACAGCAGACTGTCTTTGGAATATGTTAATGTATTGGATTTGTGTGGCTATTTTTCATAGTGAGAGGGGCTACAGGGCTGGCTTCTGTGAGAAGCTGATAGAAGCTTCCACTATGTTCAATAAAGCCAATGCCAGCTGGCTTCAAGATGGACCTGCTACTGGCCAAGGCTGAGCCCATCAGTGACAAGGGTAACACTTCTGGGATAACAAATCTAGGATGGGTTAAAAGTTGCTGAACAACAGTATTGCAGCCAGAGAAGAGGAGAGAGAATATGTGACAGCAACAGTCCTGCAGACTCCAAGGTCAGTGAAGAAGGAGAGGGAGGAGGTGCTCCAGGGACCAGAGCAGAAGGGGCAAGGTGTTTTAAGATTTGGTTCTATTTTTCATTATCCTACTCTAATTTAATTGGCAGTAAGTTAAATTGAGCCTTTTGCTAGGTTTTCTCTTCCCCAACCAGCTGAGGAGGAGAGTGACAGAGAGGCTTTGGTGAGCACCTGGCTTCCAGACAGGGTCAACCCAGTACAGTTAAACAAGGCATTTTCATCTCTAAAATTCCCACTTGTTCCAGGAAATCTGTTAGTGTGAGATGGCAAAATGTTTAACATTCTAGTTAAATAATAAAAAAATAAATCAATCATACAGGAAATATATTATTAATCTTGTTTAGCAACTGTTGAATCGATTTTAAGAAACTGTGGTCAAAATTACTTTTCCTTCAGACAAAACAATAAAAACGCACAAATCTTTATGTGAATGATCACAAACACCTACCTTCTGCAAATTTATCCTTGTCTGTTGGCTATGATGCGTGAGTTCTGGAAAAACATCCCCACAATAACAGCACTCTAAGATACCAGTGATGTGAAGGTGTCACGCTGGCCCAGCATGAAGTCCTCGCTTTCATATCCAGAATCACCTAATGCAAAATATGTTCCTATGTTCAGAGTATCCTTACACAGGTTTTAAACCATTTTGGGCACTAAATCTTTGAAAAATTTATATGAAGATATTAATTTTTAAGCCTGCTCTATGTCATTCCCAAAAACATAATGTAAGTAAAAATAAGAGCTATTTTTGTATTTCTGGAAGAAAATTTGCAGTAACTGACTTAAAATATTTTTACTGTCTTGCCTGAGAATATTCTGCTTGGATTCACCATGAGTTCATTATCAGTCTGGTAGTCTGGACTGTCTGAGGACCTGGATGATACACTTATATGAGGTTGCAAAAGCTGTATTTCCTTCTCTATAGCTGAGAAAAATGGGGCAAGTTTCTAATCTTTTCTGCCTGCAGCTAGACCCAATTTTGAGGGATTTTGTCACTTGAATATGCTTTAGACTTTGCTGGTTCGTCTCCTCAGTCATCAGGTCTCTGACACCTGTGTACTTTTACTGCTCTTGTATAATGAATCCTGCAGGTTTCACTAGTGGTTTTTGCTCAGCTTTAGCAAGGCTGGATAAAATATAACTGCTGAGTTGTTCCCTCCCCGAATTATCAAGATGTTGTATTTCTTTTTTTCCTATGCTAAACAAATTTGAGACTTATTAATTTTTCAAAAGCCCCCCCTCCCAAATTAAATCCCACACGCAGGACTCAGATTTTAATTCTAATGATCTGGTTAGGTTCATCTGTATCTAAGAGACAGACTGGAAAGCTGAAGAGTGGGAGGATGTCATCTGCATTTACTTTTCTGTAGCACATACTGTATCTGAACTAGTGACCTAAGACTCTTCTTGCAGTTGCTTGAGGAAAGTAAAAACTTGGATTCTCTTCGATGTCTGATTTAAAGTAGGATGAACTGTGCTACTGTTTTCGTACTTGAATGTTGCCTATCTATCCTTCTTCTTCTGAAGACACTATTTTGTAGTCCTGTCATCTTGTCACAGGTGGTCTCATGTGACCGTATTAGAAAAACAAGCTAGACTGGGCACTGTATAAAGAGGTGCATGTATAAAGAGGTGCACAAGTATAAAGAGGTGAAGCACTTGATTAACAAATCAAGGCAAGTCTGTAACCAGTTATTTGATACTTTGAGAAGGAAAAGATGACAGTATTTTCTTTTTGTGAATAAACATAAAGTGGAAAACTAAGCCTTCAGCAAAGCTTTTTTATTTTCTGTTGCATGTGGTCCTGAGCCAGAAACACAAAAGGGTTAGGGTTGTTAGGAACCTCTGGAGATCATCTAGCCCAACACCCCCGTCAAGGCAGGGTCACATGGGAATGCATCCCATGGTGGATTTTGAATGTCTCCAGACAATCCAGGACCTTCTTGGACAGTCTGTTCCAGTGCTCTGCCACTCTCAATGTAAAGAAGCTCTTCCTCATGTTGAGGTGGAACTTCTTGTGCATTAGTTCAGGCCATTACTCTTTGTCCTGTCATGGGCCACTGACGCGACAGGCCTCTGTCTCTTCCCCCCAGCTAGCCCTGGCAACACCAGTTGCCGGTCAATTGGGGATCAGCCCCCTTTGCTGGTTATGCAGGGCTGTGCCTTAGGACAAGCGTGAGTCTTTACACACCTGTCCTATAGCCGGTCAAGTCTTGATAGATGTCGTCAGTGGGCAAGGATCAGAGGAGACTCTCTCGGGGTGCTACATTCCAGAGCTTTATTCAAGTGAGTCCCAGGGGAGCATGCCCAAAAGAACATGGAGGAATCCTGTGCACTAACTTTTAACTGGGGAGGAGATAGGGAACAGCCAATAGGCAACTGAGATTGGAGGGGTCAGGGAAGGATGGACGTAAGAGGACCACCAATAATAACCAGGGGTGGAGTTGGGAAGGTCACGTGGGCCAATGGGATATCGAGGTTTAGGGGAATTCCTAGGAGGGGTTTAATAATTGACAGGGAAGGGACTAGAACAAAGGGAGTGATTTGGAGGATTGGCAGAACAGGGGGTGTAAACTTTTAACAGAACAAACCAAGTAAATCACGGAGGTGGGATAAACCATTTTGAACTTGAATCACACACTACCACAGGCTGCCACTGAAAAGAGTCTGACACCATCCTCTTGACAGCCACCTGTGAGATATTTGTATGTATTCACGAGATCCCCTCCCAGTCTTCTCTAGACTAAACAAGTGCAGCTCCTGAAGTCTCTCCTTGTAAAAGAGATGCTCCAGACTTCTAATCATCTTTGTGACCCTCAGCTGGATTGTCTCCAGTATCTCCTGGAATATATTTTAAGTTCAGGAAGTAATACAAGGTTGAATGTGAGCAAATTTATTATTTTTGGAGAAGACAGAACAGCAAACAGATGCCTCTGTGTAACCCAGTTTCCGATTTTCTCTTGAGATCAGTGGGTACCAGAATAAAGATGTGATTTAGGCTATGGAATTTATACTTAACTCTGTTTTGAGTGGTCCCAAAGAAAGATCTCCTGCTCATGTTTTCTTTCTAAAATCACTGTACTACGGAACCCTAAAGCTGTTAAGTTCCAGGAGGAATAAAGGGATGACATCAGGAATGTTGCTGTACAACTCTAACTGCCATCTTGCTTTGTGTGTGGTGAGAGGCACCTTCTTGTAGCCATACCTAGTGCATCCCAAAGTACTGAAAGACTTGGGAATGTGTTAACAATTCCTACAATATTCAACACAGCTCCTGGGAGCTGGTGCATAATATTGTCATTCAAAGCTTACTAGCATCTTTTTAAGTTGTCCCTGCTAGTGATTCTGCCCTTCCCAAACTTCTGCAGCTCCTGAAAATTGGTGCAAGGGAAACCACCTCTGCCTGTAAGCCTGTCAGATGGAGACTTGGAAATGCAGTATGGACTTGTGACAGGTTGACCCTGGCTGGGTGCCAAGTACCCAGACAGTCTCTTACCCCTTCCCTTTACCAATAAGATGACAGCAACTCGTGGGTATTAAGACAAAGCAGTTTAATACAAGTGAAAAAAAATTTATGTGTGAGCAGGAAGCAAAGCAAAGGAGAATCTAATCTCTACTTCCCATTCCACGAGGTCAGCTCATGGAAGCTGACCCTACACATCAAGAAGCAGGGCCCTACGTGTTGGTTGTCCCTTCAGCAGGCAGCCATCGAAGACAACCCCCTGCCCCCACCCCTACTGTTCTTTTATATCTGAGCTGATGTCATATGGTCTGGAATATCCCTTTGGTCAGTCTGGGTCAGCTGAGCTGCTCGTGTCCCCTCTGTCTCTCCCTCGCAGCAGTCAAAACAGTGGAGTGTTATCTCCTAGCACTGCTAAGGCTGCTGGGGCTCGGATAGACCCAGTACAGGACTTCACAGCAAAGTCACGAGAGCTTGAAGTACAAAGGAATTAATTTAATTTTTTTCCATTCATAAAGTAAGACTTGCTTTAAACTGTTTGAAAAAATAAAAGTTATGTAGCTGATATGTGTGTTTCTATCTTTCCCTTCCTGCACAAATAGTTGGGGGGAATGTCTCTACTAGGTGCACACTTAACTGACCCCTTCATTCAGCTCACTTAGTTTCTTTCTTCTTTAGTCAAATTCCCTACACTTTCCACAGATTAGATATGATCAAATCATTCTGCTTTTGAAGGCATTTTGAGTTTGTATTTTAAGTCTCCATCCACTAGCTGAAATGTCTTCAGCATCAACTGAATGGTGTGTTTTCCCTCTTCGCTTTCTGTCTTCTAAAACGAAATGTACTGGGTGTTTTTAGTCTGTCACCTCAGAGCTAGACCCTCTCTGCCTCAGGTAGCATGGAATTCAGCAAATGCAAGAACTGGACAGTCTGTAACTCTCTTGTATCAGCCATTACCACCATTTTCTTTTTCTATCTCCTTGATTTTTGTATTTGGACTTTTTACTTTCTTGTGGTCATTTGACCACAGCTAGCAATCAATCACCCACCAGCTTCCCACTCACTCTCCTCTCAATAGGATGGGGATAGCATCAGAAAAGCAGAAGTGGAAGCCTCATGTGTCAAGGTAAGGACAGTTTTACAACTAAAAAAAGCCCTATATATGCAAGCAAACAAAAATAAGTAATTAATTTACTACTTGTCATCTGTGGGCAAATTCCAACAAAGCAGGGTCTCAGCACATCTAAGAGTTGCTGGAGAAGAAAAATGCCACAACTTGAAAACCACTGCCACCCCCTTCCTTTTCATTTCCCTGAGTTTTACTGCTGACCACAATGTCATATGCTATGACATATCTTGTTGGCCAACTAGGTTCAGTTGCATACCTTGCCAGCTTCTTGTGCACCTCGATCCTTCTTGCTAGAGGAGCCAGAGTGGAAGCCTTGATGCTGTTCAAGCACTGTTCAACCATAGCTTTGTGTGTTATCAACAACTTTTTAGTCACAAATCTAACACAAAAACTGCTATGAAGAAATTAACTCCATCCCAGCCAGATCTAGAATACTTCCTCACAGGTGGACATGATTTCCAAAATAAGTTATCCTTTTGAGTAATCATAATTTTTATTGACTAGAACTGACCATTGAGATTTCTTCCCCATTTCTCTGAGGATAATAACTTTTACTCACTCATTTGCTGTACTGAGCTGCTACCACTAAAATGTGTAATCTGTATTTGAGATTATCTGGAAGTTTATGTGGAACTATGATTACTGGAGAAATGGATTTCCTAACAGATTTTGGTGGAGTTATGTTTGGGACTATTTTAAGGCACTAACTCAGCACAAGATTTAGCATTTTCTTTGTGTTTCCATATCTGTTAGAAAGTACTAGCCACATACATTGTAGAAAGAAAGAGCAAATTGTATGTATAAAAAGTACATGCTTTCAGAAGCTGAATTTGGTTGCTGCATATGAAGGTGGGATTACATGACATAGAATTCTGGTCTAAGTATAAAGACCTTGTGAAGAAACCACAGAAGAATTTTGCAAGCTGATGGAATTTTCTCCTACCATTTTAACTGGTAAAATCGTATCTAGTACATCCCTTTTCCATAAACCACTCTATTAGATTATGCTGTGGTACTCTGTTCAGCAAGTGCTTCAAGCTTTAATTAAACATCTTTGCTAAATCAAGGTCACTGTCTGTAAGCACCACCTACTGTTATGAGCTGCTATTAGAGAAGGTCACAGTTGCTTGCACAACAACTTACTGTTACCCAGTTACTAGTGTGTTGTTATCCTGGTCCATTCAATTCTGAGTTATCTGAAGCTGTACTCGTTATTGACTGAAAACCAGCTATGGATCAGTGCATTCTTTCAATTCATAACATGTTCTTTAATTGCACTGCTGATATTAATTGGATAGTCCATGTCAGGATCAAGGGAAGGTGAAGTTTTTTATGCTTTTGATAATGCTTTAACTGGAGAAATAATCTATAAAGTTATCCTCTTTTCCTGCCCATAAACCAGGGCACGAGACAACACTAAAGGGAAAAATGTGAATGAGTGATGGACAGGGAAAAATTTGCCTGTACCATGCAGTGCAACTGCATAACTCTGCGGTGTCACTATATGTCTGATGATTTTGGTACTTTTAATAAGTGTTGTTAGTTAACGGTGGAGGTCTGCAGATTTACTTAGAAAAGAGAGGTTCCACTTAAGGAGTTCTAGGAACATTGTTACTAAGGGGGTTACTTATGTTGCAGAACTTAAGTAGTTCTGGTTAATTACATAGTACAACAGACCTATAGCTGTTGCTCCAGTAAATAGTTTACCTCACCTAACAATCAACAATCACATTAAATAAAAGACTGGTTGAATAAACATCTCAAGATCATGAGACAGGCCTATGTGGTACATTGTTTATGGCACAGGTGTTTTGAAGCCACTGAAATGTTGTTGTTAGAAATCTGTAGCTGAGGTAGCACCCTCTGTGGCATTTACTACATTTTAATAAAGTGTTATTCACTTTAATAAAGACAGTTTGAAAGTTTGATTTGCCCATAACTTTACTTAACTGTTTGGCTTAACTACTTGGCTTAACTACTTTGCCAATTGTAGTAGTTACTGTTATTGTCACAGCAAAAGTGATTGGAATACTTTTTCCTTATTATTGCCATGGTACATGCATAGCTTAACCTTTAAAGTGAAAACCCAACAGATGGGACCATAGGAAAATACTGCTTGGCAATGACTAGGGCAAAACTTCTGGACTTTCTCAGTTGTCACACATCTACACCATTTTACTAATATAATGGAATAATGCTTATGAACCTCCTACTTAGGATTTCTCTGATCAATAGTTTATAATAATGCAGGAAGAAAACTAAACTGTTCAGGAGACTAATAATGGGTAATGGAGCCTTTGATATTGCTTTAAATATGGCCTCCTTCTGCCATGACAACATAGAACAGTAGGAAAGAGCTGTTGAGCTTGGCTGAGGTTCTCATCACAAAGCTTTCAGAGTTCTCAAAATACAGAGAAAGGACTGAACAGCTTAGACACTTCTCTATTCCTGGTACAGGTTTTAACAAAACTATCAAAGCACCTGGGATCAGCACAGAAGGGGCAGCAGCTATTCTATTCATGTTTTGTTATTAAAGACCAGGTTATAGTCTAATCCTTTATCACTAGCAGTCATTTAAAAAGGAACAGAATGTAGCACCCTGCTTCATGTCAGTATACCTCACTTTTAACCTCTGCTATTTTAACCCAGGATGTGGAAAAATAATCAAATTTGGAGCAATTTTTTCAACTTTTTTTTTTTTCAGCATTGTAAGTTGCTACTTCAGTTTATATCAGACCTGATGGAAGGCTTGTATGTTTGAAAGTCTGCCTGTTTGGCAGCAACATCATCTTGCACAATAAAAAAACCCAACCAAACAAAAAACCACTAACTCTTCGACAGTTATAGATACTGGAATGTGATCTATTTCATTGAATTCCCCCAGATACTCTGTAGCTGAGCACAATAAACTGTGTTTCAGCAGAAGCACACAGTGTTTGGCTAAAGCATAGCTTCCTGAAAGGTGTCTGATGTTGTTCTTGAGACCGCAGGAGCTCAAGAATGTTGGACTCAAATGATCTTAGAGGTCTTTTCCAGCCAAAACGATTCTATAATTCTGTGATTCCTTTGGAGCTTGTTCCAGTTGTTTACTTCATAATTGTTAAGAAATGGTGTGCTTTATTTCCTGCTTAATTTTCTTGACTTCTGTTCTTAGATCCTGTTTTTTGTTATGCCTCTGTTAGATTAGAGAGCCCTTGTATTTTCTCCCTGTGAAGGTACTTACATGCTGTAATCAAGTCACCTCTCAATCCTTTTGATAAACTACACAGATTGAGCTCTCTAAGTCACGGCAAGGGTTGAGAGTGTGGCTGCTAGCTCAAGTATACAAGCCTGTTGTGGTCAAAGATTACTAATTAATGTCATTAGAAACAGACAATTCTTCGTGAGTGACTGAACCTCACAAACAACTTTCAGCTGCTGAGTTCAATAATGCTGACTGAAATACCTGTAAGCCAGTTATCTATAATTATGCATATACTTATGAAGACAGAGAATGCCACTTCTACATTTTAAAGTGGGCTACATAAAGGAAGGGTATTTAGTGGAAAGAATGAGAATTAGAGTCTCTACAATATAATTATTCCCTTTTTTAAAGATTTAAATACTTGTTTCTGTCTTAGTATCTCCTCTTCTCCTTCATTTTCTTAATGTTGCTTTCTGATAAGACCAAACGGAGTGACATAATTACTAGGCAGAAATTGTAGGTATCGAGCACCTTCTTGAAATCACCTCCTCTCAGTTTCCTTGCAAGCTAGACTAACTGTGAATATATTTGTAATTGAAAGACTGTTCAGCTTTTCATGATTCTGTACCTCTGAAAAAAAGTTTGGCTGCCACACATACAAGGCCATATTTACACAGGAACCAATAGGTTTGTTTCACTGCTTCAGTAGCAATGTGCTGTGTCTGATTTTATTTCTACAGTAATTAGCAAACTAGCCTTAAGATATCCTTCATCATGAGCAAATCCTAGAGGGATTTATTTTCATTTGTAGTCTGAAATTAAGACTGTTATTATTTCCCTAAATTTTGGCTTCATGACTACCTTAAAGGAGAAACGAACACACACATGGTCAATCTGGCAAAGTCTTTTTAATTAATGTCTTGTGGAAATAGAGAGTCAGTTCTGAACCTGTGTGTTGCTTTGTTCTCTCCTCCGTGCTGAATATATTCATGCAGTCTGTGGTATGGGAACAAACTTTCACACCAGGGCTTATTTACTCCCCTTTTCTAATCAGTTGAGTTCACAGAGCCAAAACATGCTATGTTACCAGACTCCTATATGGAAGATTTTTTTTTTTCACTGCAGCACTGTAATCTCCTGTCAGCAACAACCTCTTAATTGTCAGCATTGTCAAACTTGATAGCAACCTGAAGCAGGGGAAGAAGTGGACAGAACAAAATCTGAATGAAATGGCTTCAAATTCACTTTTAGCAATTTCAGTTCCTCCCCACACTTGGTATTTCAGGCTTACTTGTGACAAGATTGCCAATAATTTTGGAAATATATTCAAAGCAGAAACTTTTGAACGACTGAACTATTTCCTGTCCGTGTGTGTGACAATGGCATGAAGCAAAATGCCAGGGAGGATTACAGTATCAAACTGTGGTGGTGATGTTAGTTAGGTGACTAACAGTAGGAGGGTGAGAATGCTTTCTGGTTTATTACTAATTCAAACCGGAATTAGGGTCAATAATGAGCTTTAGATTGTGGTGACTAATGATATGTAATTTTTGTCCGCAATTGATATGTTTGGAGAGGATGCAGATGTCATCCTATTTTTGTTTTCTGCATTAAATAAGCTAGAGGGGGACCTGTATGTGATTTTGGGTGTCCATGCTGAGACAGCTTCTCACCTTCTGAGCAGGATGAAGCTGAGGTCACAACCTGGACCTGACATTAGTGTGATATTAGGAGGGTGTTATTCTCTGCATCTAAACTCTCTCAATAGACCAGCTCTGCATCCGTCCCTCTATTAGGTGGACAACTCAACATATGGTATCATATTTTTTGAACTCTTTTTATAAGACAGCCAGGTCAACTTAGTAAATGCTTGCTACTTTCTGCGGTTTTATTCTGGTATCTTGGTTAAAGTTTCAGCTGATGGACTCCTGTGATTAAATAAGAAACTTAATTCTTCACATTTTTCTTCTATTTTTCCAAGTATGCAAGTTTAATGTTGTGACTGCATCATCAATAAACTGTTTCTGTTTTGCAGTCTGCAGAGAAGTATGAGAATGTGAGCAGAGTGCACTCTAAAGATATAAATGCTGCACACAAATAAAAAAAAAAGGGTATATATTATCATTAAGAGACATTTCCATGACTAGTAAAATATCATTATTCTTTTGTAACTGGTTCTATGATTTCTCAACATTTGGGGTTACCTTAGTTGATGCTATAATAATTTCTATTTGAAGAAAATGTTGGGTCCTTTATGAAGCATGACAATCTTTGTTTCCATTCTTTGTTACAGCCTTTTGAATCTATTTGGTGCTCCTTTAGTAGTGTGAGGAGTACTTTCAGGGCCTTCTAATTCAATGAGAGACTAAAATAGTTTTAAAAATCTGCTTTAAAATATTAAAAAACTATTTTAATATAGTTTTTAAAAAATCTATTCAGTACACTTTCTTGATGTTTTGAAATTTCTTCTTTTATCTATCATTTTGATATTCCGCATGTAGTTTGGAATAGTCTGGGGAGTCTTTATGCCTTCAAATCACTATTGGAAATCATGGTGCTATGTGTTCTGTTCCTAAACTAGATTTTAGTGTATGTGTACATACACTAAGAATAGTACTGAGATATCACATACATGTTTAATTTTTCCTTTAAGAAAAATACTCCATGATAGTCAAGAAGACAGAGAAGGGAATTTAGAGGAAAAAAAAAAAAAAAAGAGAAAAGAAGAGATTAAGAGATCTATGTAAGAAATTTAACCTTTTTCTTGAAAGTATGGTGCTGAATTTATTGATGTAGTAGAACAATGTTTTACTTGCATACTTGGAAATGGATGAGGGAGCAGGTAAACAGAACAAATTGGGAGGATCACGTCTGTGTTCTTTCTTGTCTGTTTGGAGTGTACTATTTCAAAAAGACATAACGTTTGATCTGGAGAAGTGCTTTTCTCAGGCACATAGATAAATATTTTCTGATATGAACGATTTAGTGGGACACAATTCAGGGGTGAGCCCCCCAGAGGAAGGAAATACATTTCATATTTTCCTTCATTTTTAGGGTAGGAAGAAAGATGAAGCTGAGCATTAAGCTGGTAGAGGCTTCTAGTGAGAAACAGGAGAGGATGAGAAGGCGAGGGCTGTGAGCAGCAGTGGGAAAAAAAGTCTAGAAGTGCTGCAGTGGAAAGCAAGTTTTAGGTAGACACACAACTGTGCACGGGACAGCTGAAAATAGAGATCTGAGCAAGATCCTTGGACTTTTATGCAGGTGAAATGGTCAGCCAACAAACTGTACTTTCTTCATGCACAGTCACAAGGGTTCTACAGTATATAATTACTCTCCAGAGGAGTCTGGGCCAAAAAGGGTTAAAAGTGCCAAGGCATAAAATTTCAGGTATCAATCCAATTCATTAAATTTTAAAAAAAGACTGCAGTTGAAATACTGGTTTGGTTATCTTTTCTTGCATTTGTTGTCACTTGTCTACAGGATTTATAACTTCTCTCATGTCAGCCTCAGTTAAACTCCTACCTTGCTTAATATCAGGGTTGATAAGTTCTGCTTCCCCCACCTTGCCTGGAAGCTGTGCACAACTTGCCAAGTGGATTTGTAGGTTGTAAATGAGAATTTAAGAATATTCAAGTTTTGTCTCCATAGTACCACTGAAGCAAAGATATGTTTCATTCACTTTTGTATTAGATTCAGCTTACACAAGAAGTTTATGGTTTGCCTGCTATTTTTGAGGGCTAGGCACCAGAATGTTCAAAGCCAGAAACTCCATATGATGCAGTACAAGTTCTCTTACAGACGGGTCTCTGTCTTTTGCTTACTGGTCCAGTCTGTGCTTTTGCCAACTTCTAGACGGGGCTGCATCTTTGTTTCTTGTCAGGCATATGGTTTAGGCTGTGGAGGGTGAATTGTGTCTTATTCACTTGTTAACTTATTCAGGAGAACAAGCAGGAATGGTGCAATCTAAATTGGTGACAAAAACATTTTGTGTGGGTGCCTCGCCATGTGGTTCCCCAAAGTATGATCTGGTGGGTTTGGGGAATGAAGCAAGGTGCACTCTATTTTCTTTTTTTTGTCAGAAAAACCAGATATGTGTCTTTTTATAGGCGGCTACTTTGAGAAGTGGTATGAAATTTGGCAAAAGATTAACAAACACAAAGATGTCATTTTCACACTGTTTAAAATGTTTCTGTGATTTTTCAGCCTTGTTGCAAGATTGATAAAGAAGAACAAGGATCTAAATTTTCATTTAGGAGGATTTTCTATTGCATGCATTTTTGTATTAATTTTACCAGTGTGAAAAGGATTCCAGAAACATGAACAAAACATAGAGAGTGAATCCTGTGCTGGGACAGTAAATGTATACAGGTACAGCTCTGCTGGTATTGATTACATGCAATATGAGGGTAAACCTAATCACAAAATGAATCTGAAGGTATCAGGAATTGAAACCTTCTCACGCTCTGAACTTTAGTTCTGTAATTTATTGTACTTGTTACTTCAAATTGACTCCTTGTGAGCAGAACCTACTGCTAATTCTAGGCTTTAGGTGACTGCATTAGGTGATATCCCCACTGAACATTGCAGCAACTGGCACCTCTGGAAGCGCTGTGTGAAATCTTCAGATTTATAGATCTCTGTAGAGGAAGATATAATTTACAGAAGTTTACAGAGCCTTGCTAAGCAAGCAGTAGTGTTTATCTACATAATGAGTTCCAAGTCCAGTTTGATTCAGCTTTATGCTCCTATAACATACACTCTTTTCTTCGAAACTTAATGCATTATGCAGAAAACCCAGTAAATGAAGTGAGTAAATAAATAGATCACATTAGCATGTCAAAAGGCATAATAAACCCATTATGCCCCATGTTTCTCTCATGATTTCAGGTTATCTTTAGTAGTGGGAAAAGTTCTGTTTGCATATGTTTCTCTCTGTACCTGCCTATGCTTCTTCTCTGGATGATGGGCAGTAATCAAACACTATGGATTGGCCAAGAAAATTTAGGGATGTAGATTATGTCTCTGGCTTTCTAAGAAATCTCTTTAGGACTCTGAAGAAGTGAAGCATGCTCCCTGCATAATCCAAGGCAAAAGGCAGATTCCTGAGGGATCCAAGGGAGGGATTCTCCAGCTGATTTGGTTTTGCTTAAAATGGTCAGCCTACCTTGATATCTCTGCT
Organism: Calyptomena viridis; assembly: GCA_013390005.1. Taxonomy (NCBI): domain Eukaryota; kingdom Metazoa; phylum Chordata; class Aves; order Passeriformes; family Eurylaimidae; genus Calyptomena; species Calyptomena viridis. The sequence continues at coordinate 34,166 of WEIV01008126.1, forward strand.
TACCTGTCAGTAACTGTCTGGGATGCTATTTTGGCTGCTAAATTTCTGTGCATTTAGTTTGTTTATATTTGGTGTATTAGTGGGAACATTTTTTTCTGCTAATATTTCCTTGCAAAGTGATATTGCCCAGGAAAGTGTGATGAAGGAGCTGGGAAAGATACAGAAGAATTATAATTTGAGGCAGGCTCAGGGTTTATTGATAAATGCTAAGTTTCTAGTGTACAACATGCAATCCTCACAGAAATGTTGTTGTCTTGTGCACCTAAATTACTTGCAAGTATTGCACAGTTGGAAGTAGTTGTTGCTATAGAAGCACTGGAGTTGGTGACAGTGCTGGAAGCAATAACTGCAGCAACAGCAGAAGGTTATCTTATGGGTTTGGGAATGAAAGTTTGCATTTTATATCCTATTGCTTCTACTTGCATTGGGAAAGCAGGGCTAGAAAAGGAAAAGGAGAGAAAAGGAGAGAAAGAGAGAAAAGGAGAGAGAAAGGAAGGGAAGGGATGTTTATTAATTTTGGATTTGCAAGTTGTTTTTTTTAACTCATCTCAAGTGGGTCAAATTAGATGAATTTGTGAAATGAGGATATGGTAGTGTTCAAAAAGGTTTGGTTTTCTTCAGACCTGTTTACAAATAGCTGATGAATAATTAGGAAAAAAGATGAAAGTCATACAGTCCCAACAGGAACTGTGGTGGAAAATGGAAAAAAAGAAGTCTCTACAACAGTAAGAACTGCCTTCATTCATAAAAGACAAGAACTTGGATATAAAAATCACTCTTTAGTTTGTAGTCCTATGCCATCAAAAATGATGTCTTGTATGTGGGAGATACCAGTGCTCAACAACTTTAGATGCTCTTCTTCAAGAGAGGAGTACTTGCATGTCAGCAGGGATGGATGGGAACAGTACTCTACACAAGCAAATGAGATCCTGTGTTTCCTCTCTAGAGTCCAAGAAACAGGCTCAGTGAGCTACTCTGCTGTCCCACAGCATGTGAAGCAGGAAAGTGCTCTCCTTTCCCACCATTTAGTTATGGTCTTCCTGGCTGTCACTCCTCTTCTGCAGTGCTGCATCCCGCCAAGAGCCTCTCTGCCTCACTTCCCTGGCCCATCTCTCCAGGGTAGAGTTTCCACCCAGTCTGCTGTGCTAAGCAGGTTCCCTGTGTGTCAATGCTCTCACTCTTCTCTTTCCATAGGATGTGAGCAAAAGAAGGCAGTGGGAAGAACTCCCTTGTTTCCCGCTATTCAGATTTGAAGGACTTTTCCCTCCTTTCCTCCTATACAATTGAGGAGCAGCCCCAACCTGAGAGCAGTCTGTGTGCATGTCCAGTTCTAGGGCACTGAACACATCAGAAGAAGGCAATGAGCATTTAGCAGGAGTATTGAGGAATTCACACTTCTACAGATTAAATCTGTTCCTAATTTCTGATTTAACAATAATGTTTGAGAAGATCCCAAATGTTGTGCATTTGCTCCTCAGTAGTTTCAAATAATAAAGCATTAATGTCAGTCAGAATGTCATGCTTGTTTTTTTTTTTTTAGTAACCATAATGTGAGAATGGAGATACTGTGAATACAGAATCTTAATAAAAGCCCATCCAGAACAACAGCCTCAGTGTAAGCTCAGGGTAAACATATAGTGATTCCTTGCTTGAAACCATCCATGGCCCACAAAATTTTAAGCAAGAGGTGATGGTTTTGTATTTAGTAGCCTGAGACTGAATGATCTTCCATGGTGTTCTTCAGATGATTTCCAAACCCACACAGATGTTTGAATTCGCAATGCTGCAAGCAGGTCCAAGGCTTCAGTATGTGCTAATGGACAAAATGGTGACCATTGTTTGAGCCTGCTGACAACAGGGAGGCATTTAATTCATGCCTCCCAGATTTTGTGGTAGATGAGGTGAGGTAAGTCATGTCAGTGGTGAGCTTGATAGCAAAAAGTAAGCAAACGATAATGATCTGAGCATTTTGTGTAGTGGAAGAGGATTTGATACCTGTATGTATCTTAACTGTGTATATACTGTGTATATCTGAACTCTATATATCCAAATTGTAATGGATTTTACCATTAAAAGATAACCTTGAGCATGGCTCCAAATATATCTAACCCTTTACTTTCAGAACAACTTAATCTTGCATTCTGACAAATGTTGCTACACAGACTTCTATATAGATAATATGTGAGCTAAAACCTACCAAAGTTTACCAAAGTTTTCCATCCATGAAATCCTAAATAAACTTAGTATAGAGAATTGCTTTAAGGTATCTTAGTTTCATTCTCTGAGTGGCTCGCAAGGCTCAAATGACAGCATTTTACCTTTTGGAAATAAAACCCTTTTTTTTTTTCTGTTTGAACCTGCCTATACAAGGATTCATTATTGTTAATGAGATTTTCTTTTTCTTTAGTGTCATTAAATAAACTCTACTTGGATAGCAACAACAAGAACATCTACTTGAATAGCAACAAAAAAATGGAGCCAGAAGGGACTCTACTATTCTAGTGGAGGATATCACTAATGTAAATAATGTAGTTGAAAGTATATATCCTTTTTAAACTGTTAGAGACACTATAAGCATTTCATATATTATCCCATGAAGTTAACATAATGCCTAGGAAAAGAATGAATTTGTTTAAAAAAGGCAATTGCTAAAGCAGAAAAAAAATTTGTTATGCATAATAATAAAAATGGAGCCTCTGAGTGAATAGTACACAGCTCATTAGAACAAATAAACTCCCAGGGTCCCTGAAGATAAAATACAATAGAATGTAGCCTACTTATAACTCCATTAAATGAATATGTCTTTTGGATGCTAAAGCAAATCATATTTCATAACACAATGGATTACTTTAAATTAATTATTTTTTTACTATTTAATGTTATGATTATATAAGCTGCAATGTCCAGTCAACTGTCCTTAAGAAATCATGCTTTTTCTAAATGTGGTTTACTGAGGAGTGCATTTAAAAAATGAATCAAGCAGCACTGAGATTTCTTTATTGTTTATTGAACATATAAATATTTGGTGATGTATTTAAGGTATGAAATCTCTGTATAGTATGCTGTAGTTATTTACAGCTGTCATGTGAAAAGAAAAGTATTTTAAAGTTATGTATAGAGGCTGTTGGAAAATAGTGGGCTTTGTGGAAAAATACTGACATACCAATATGCCAACATTTAGCTGAATGTCTATGATTTTACAAGGTGTTGTCTTTTTAATATTTATCTTGGATCATTTTCTTTAGCCTCACTTACAAGCCACCAATATATACAGAGGATTTAGAAGAATAGATGACTCAAAGACAAAGAATAACATTTTATTTTGAAGTCAGGTGAAGCAGTCAATGAATTTTGTGGTTGACCTAGAGCATGGAAGAAAGAGTCTCTTCATGTACATCATATATCTGTGAAAGGATGACCCTTGCTGAAAGTGAAGTGTTTGGTTATGTGTGCCCAGTTCAGAATTCTTATTTCTATAGCATTGTTGACAAGATCACAGCAAAACAGCTGAGGCTTTTCTTTAGTGCTGTCAGCTGGAAATTATTAAAGGTGTTTAAAGGCACAGCTCCCACTGACAAACAGGTGAGCAGTGAAAGGTAAGAGAGCAAGGCATAAGTCCTTTGTTTGACAGGTCTCCCTCAGCTGATGTACAATATCCAATGCTGACCACACCAAATGAAGGGTGTATTTGCTGCTCATTTGATTTACAGACTAGTGTGCATGACATCTCCCATGAACATGGCTTGTTACATGTTTGAGGAGACTGTTCTATGTAAGCAAGAACCCTGTGCTGTGTGGCCAAACAGGTGCTGTGAGTTCAGTTTTGCTGTTCTCCTTGAAGACAGACAACATTGCAGCTACATCTGGCTGTCAACACAGGAGACAATTCTCAATCAACCCGAAGCTGAGATGCATAGGAGTAGCACACTTAGTATTTTGGGAATATTCCATGGCATTTGCATTCTTGTATTCCATCTTGTCTGACTTCTTTTTTTTGTCTCTGAATAGTTCGGACTTACACAAAGAGGATTTGGATTAAGAAGCACACATTCTAAGACCAGGAATGATTCTGGAAGTCATTCTGAGTGTCCATATGTGTTGACTGGGCAGGAGTATTCTTCAATAATTCTGACAAGTTTTCACTGGTGCTTTGACCTTTCCCTTTTAATATTATTGAAGTCTGAGTCATTTGCAGCTTAAATTACTTCAAAAAGCTCAGCCTGTGTTATGACCTTAAACAAATAAAAGAATCATTTTCACCTAGGCTAGGTGGGGCTGAACACCCCTGCAATGGTCACAAATGTGTTTGTGATATGTCAAAGCATGGAGGATTTTCAGTTAATGATTTTTTTTAGATTTTTTATCTTCAAAGTCTTATCTTACATAGTAACAGTTACTTTAAACACTATTTCTTTCTTTCTGATGTAAACAATGGTGATCTTGAGATGAAAATATAGGACAATTTCTGTTAACTGTGTGTGCTTGGCTTTCCTATGTGCATTCCTTGGTTTTGGTTTATGACAGCTTAGGGTCATTGATTTCCGCATTTTCTGTCCCTGTTGCTTTATATGTTGTTGTAGGTAAGAAGTTTGAATGAACTGTATGATTCAAGGCAGAATTTAGAGGAGATCTGGTTTTAAAATTGGGGAAAGTTATGGTTTGCATGTGTATGTTTTACACGCACAAATCTGCATATTGTGTATTAAAATGTAAACTCTACATTTTAATGCACAATATGTTTCCATACTGCATACATACCTAGACCTCAATAGCAGATGCTTAAAAGGCTTTGACTTAGATGCAATTTCTTGAAAGCCACCTTTTTTTATTCCTGTGAAAATGGTGATCTGACTAGGCCTGAGGATTCTGTTGTCCTTTTTTTTTTTGCAAAGGTGAACTATTTTATGTACTCCTCCCTACCAGCAAAATAAAGATGATGTTGAACATACTTTTAGGTGGCAGCACATTGGCTGTTCCTACTTAGAGCTTGGACATTTCTCTTCATGCTACCAGAAACAGTGTTTATTTCTGATAATAATAAAATAAGATTTGCAAGAAAATGTGTTTCCACTAGGCATTGGACTAAGTCCAACTTAATTTCACAGGTCACACTGACCATCATATTTTTGGCTGCTATACAGCCGCTAGTACAGGCTGCTCACTGAGCATGTGAAACTAGTATACAACATTCAATTTGTTCCTGGAAAAGTAATAGAAGTTCCCATAATTTTAAAATTTGCATTCTTAATAGTTTTACTCGAAGAAGGATTGTAGGAATACTAACATTTTTAAAAGGGTCTTTTTCAGAAGAAAGAAAAAAAAAGAGAGAATGGTGGAGATGTGTTGTGTTGTTAATCTTTTACTACCAAAATTTCACTTAGAATGGGGAAGAGAGTTTATGCCCCTCAGTTTATTATGGTAACAGTGTGAAAATTCAAACACAGGCAAAAATGAAAATAATGTCCTAAGAAGGTTGAGAGAAAGAAATGTTTCAAAAATGATGTGTTTTAAGTTACATTTATTGGTTTCAACTATTTCCCATGTTTTCAACATGCTAAATGCTCTCCTAGGCAATTATTACCCTTGTCTGGTAAGCTTGTGGACTATGCAATAAGAGTAATTTATTAGGTATCATTCATATCTTTAATAGTCCACATCTCTGGTCACCATTAGAAAGGTGCTGTTTGGCCTGTTCCCTTAACTGTTTTTTAAATCGTTGTATTTGACTGGAAAATACTCATGAGATTTTCTGCTATGAACAGTCTGTGTGAGCTATGGTTAAAACTCAGCTAAAATTCATGGCTATTTGTTCCAATCTCTTGTACCTTACATCTTTAACACTGGATGTTCTCAGTTCATTCCACTACTTAAAAGTCGTTGTACGCCACTGTAAGATGACATGTCTGGCTGAGCTGAAGGGAGAGTGTTTGTGTTTGGATGTAATTTTTGCACGTTTCTTTTGCATGTAAAGCATTTTTCTCTACAAGAGAGTTTCTACACTATATGCATGTCCATGCCACACAACTGAACTTGCTCACTGCTGGCAGAACTGTGAGAAGGCAGGCTAGCCCCAGTGCTACAGGTAGGCCAGCAGCTTAAGCATGGTACTCTGCCCAAGCTAATAAGCCTGAAGTTGGGTTAGAGGCCCTGAGTAACTCATTTGTGACTCCCTCTGTGACTAATATAGCCATTATCTTCAAACCATACTGCCGTCAACAGTACCTCTAACATCTAAACCCAGACACCACTAAATGGCATATGTATATATACTTAGAAGGTTACTTACAAAGTCTGCACAGAGATGAGAGGAAGGATGTAGAGGAAGGATGTTGGAATGGTCTGCTCCATTTGAGAGCAGTGTGGATTTTAGGAATTGGACATGTTGAGGTGGGTAGAAATCACAGTTTGCCACTGATTTCAGGAATGGTGTGCTTGGACTAAAAGAGTTTGAATTGATGAACTGTAATCGGCTCCTTGGAGCTCCCAGTCTCTGGTAAAGCTTGTTTATAAAAGAGATTTGGGACCAGAATGTTTAGTAAATATTTAATTAACTGAAATGTTGTTAGAGCACAACAAACATCTGCAACTAAACTTTTAGTTTCCACTCCTGACACTCCCTTTGCAGTGTGGGAGATGCAAATTGAGATAAGAAGCCATGCAAGTTTCGCCAGCAAGACTAGC